>JAGVSQ010010901.1:0-12596 GCA_022683975.1 Rhyacophila evoluta
ATTATACGGCATATTAATTGAATTTGAGGTTTTATTTTACTTTTACTTATATCCCAAAAGATATTAAACCACTTTAATAACACTTAAAATCACCATATATACCCAAAAAAGTTTTTCGTGATTTATTCAAAACTCAAAAAACCCTCCAGAGCGGGTTTAGCAACTTGGCGATTCATATACGCTACCTAAATAGAGCATATGGCTGCCACATGACGCATACAGGAATCTCTATTCTTCCAACCATCTTGTATCTTCTGTGATCATGCCAGCATCTTTAACTTCACTAAGTATATCTTTGCCCCGCAACCACTGTGTTCCAGCACACTATTTTTCCGCGAGACAATGCTGGTTGTGCCGTGGCGCATTTATCTAATATCAGAAAACATTCATTTTTTTTTTACTTGTGGTGTGCCGGAATTTTTTGGGAAGAATGTCAAGTGTGCCGTGAAAGATTTAGGATTGCGAAACACTGCTGTAGATAGTACTCGTCAGTTTTTTAAGACGCCGGAATTTCACCGGTTGGAAGATGAGACAAATAGGGTCCAGGCATTCTGAAAGCATCAGCAGTACAAGGCTCAGCCAGTGTGCCGCTGCATGACTTTTAAGGTGACAGATAATACGAAGAAACGAAGCATATTTGATCTTATATTTCAAGCATTCAATAAAAAATTAAAATATTTTTAATTATTTTGTTAAAAAATTGAAGCCAAAAACTTGTACTTGTGGTAATAAATGAATATATGCGTTAAGAACATCAAAATGAAAGAAAATGGCGAAAAATATACGACATGGTAGATTTTGGCATATTATATAAATGAAGTAATATTGTTCTAGAATCTAGATATATCGCTCAAAAATTAAATTAATTGATAACTTCTCTCGTCAATAAGTCGACTTTCAATCAAAGCTTTATGCGTCGTTATAAAGTGTCCACCACGATAATCACGACAAACTTAACAAAAGTTCCTCAATATAAAAGGAGATCTACATATTTCATTGTAACGCAGAAATGTTTGATTTATGTATCTTTGTTTTAGATAACAATAGAGTAAGGAGTTTTATCGGTAATACATATAAATAAATTATTTTAAATATTCATGATACACAATGCACATCTCTATTAGTAGGTCGTAATATTATGACCGTTTCATGAATTTCCTCGCATACAATAGGCAAGATAACATTTTGATTTATTGAGACCTCTTTAGCCTTTGTAGAATATATTAATCGATTAAATATTATTGTACATAATGTTGGTTAAATTATACAAACATGTTTATTAAAGATCTATTTGATGATGAAAACACATATTTACAATACATCAAGGAATATTTATTGTAAAGATAAATTATTAACGAATAAATCAATTTGAGAGCTTTATTTTATATATTCGTATATTGTTGCGGTGGAGTGAAAAGTCACTTACTAATAAATTGATAGTTTTAAGATAATGAATATTTTATGAATTTGTGCAATTCTAAATATAAAAAGTTATGATAATACTTTTTTTAATAGTTATTAATTAATTCAGTATTTTTCAAGTCTTAATAGTCAGATCTATACTTTTTTATAATAGTTTTACTGATCTGTAAATTGTCTTGTTAAGTATATGAAAAATATGTTAAATTATTATTCACAATACCGGTGCTTTTGAGTTTAAATTATTAGTGATTGAATTTTTCCTAGGATACTGAGTAGATAATTATTATATATTCTCTAACGTATCTAATTTATTTTTAATAAAAATGTTAGTTAGTGACTTTTTACTTCACGACAACAATATTTATCATGTTTATTTCAAATGTGGAGAATATGGATATTCACCGAGCAAAATTTCCACTCCGCAAATATAATATGTGGATATTCACAATTTTGATGTCTTGATAGACACGAGAATTGATAGTAAGCGAACAATTCAATAAACTATAAAGTTCTGAATTTTTTGAAACATTGAAAATTGTTGGCAGCTGTGAGATTTGAACTTGCTACCTTTGGCACCGAAACGTAATATGGGTTAAATTGAATTTGTATTTGACTTTCTTCCATTAAATATTTAGTGTTGGAATGTAGGTAACTTCTTTTATCAGTTTGAAGATTAACTATAATTATTTTTGGGTAATTTTGCGGAGCAGTATTATTTTTAAGAAATGGCAAAAATTGATATAAAATAATGAAAAAAATATCATATATATATATTAATATCATTCTTTAAGCAAAGACATAACAGCTGAAAGTCAAAACATTTTAGTACATATTGACACTGATAATAAAATTAGCCACTGTTATCAATCAATACCTTATTCAAATATTTAAATGCTTCTGGCTGGCCAATATCTGAGAGCTTTATTCTCGGACATCGAAAGGAATATAAATAGCACGTGTTCTAACTTATAATAATTATATTTAATGTTAATAACTTTTATTATCAAATATATTTAACTTCCAAATATGAGATTATTTTTTATATTATATCTGATAAATTTTCAATTCCAAATAAAATATATCAGATCAAATTTTGTAAGATGACTTGTAAATATACGTATAATATAATATATTAAATCGACATTGATTGAATAGAGAGGCTCAATTTGTTTGATTATGAAAAGTCTATCAAAGGGTTTCAAACGATTCTTTACATTGAATTTTCCGATATTCCATTTTCTTGAAAAGTCACGAAAATTTCAAATCCAAATTAATTTTGAACGATATATTTCACCATAATATTTCTTTCATGATCATAGCTTCATCTTGTAACCTCAAACATTTGGAAATGTATTGAAAATCGTTTTTAAAAATATATCGATCTCAACGTTTGTAACATTAAAAATCTATTTGCCTAGAAAATTACTTGAAAAACAAAGTAAATTTATTTTCCACACGTTTTCTCTTACATGGCCACTTGAATTTACGTAACGACGACGTTAGAGAGTAGTCACTCACCTGAAGTATGCAATTTTCGTAGAGGGTCAACGATAGCGAAAAATCTATCCGCTGACAGAGCAGTAAGAGTGAAGACAGATACCCCAATGGAGACGTCCTTTGCAGTTTCTGATATGGTACACATGGGTTCACCCCAAGGCCACGTTTCCACAGTGTATACAGTTGATGTAAAAGGAACGCAGGTGATGATTACCAGAAGATCTGCCAGGGCAAGAGATAAGATGTATCTGAAAAAATGCAAAAAATTGTCAATTATTATTTAAGTATTATATTGGCTTGATAAGGACTTTGGAGCTAAAGATTGCGAGTTCAATTCTCACATTAATTTTATTTTTAAATCCGAAAATGCAGGACCGCATAGGACAGATTCTGAGATATTGTTTTAATTTAATTCTTAAAAAAATGATCCATCCAGTCCCCCATCACTTCTTTCCGGTGGCTGAGCGGCTAGCATGCACGCTGTAAAGTCAGATATTTCG
Source organism: Rhyacophila evoluta (assembly GCA_022683975.1). Taxonomy (NCBI): domain Eukaryota; kingdom Metazoa; phylum Arthropoda; class Insecta; order Trichoptera; family Rhyacophilidae; genus Rhyacophila; species Rhyacophila evoluta. Next base: position 3,420 of record JAGVSQ010010901.1, read on the forward strand.
AGTTTGATTCCCACAGGTGCTGATTTTTTTCAAAACCCAAAGATGCGGTATTGGATGCCCAATAGTACTAATATAACACTAATTGGTAGCCCAATGGGTTGAGTAATTGGCTGATAACCAATTTTCTTGAGAAAAAAACTGTTAAGACATGTCTTCACATATACATATTCCATATACATATTCCATATACATATTCCATTTTAGGAGCGGATATCGTCATACTGTGTAGATTCATATGCTTAATTTTCAGGACAGAATGTGGACAGGAAAATTAGTATCCTCATTGGATTGAGCAATTGGCCAGCAATAAATTCTGGTAAAAATATTCTGTTGAGACATTTTTTAATATTCCATATTCGCTCCCGAAGTGGAGCATACAAATCTTCGTAATGGAAAGATATTCACTGAAAAAATAGAGTTTAGGAATCTCCATAAAGTGAAGACGTCTTGACAGAAATTTTTTCACGAGAATTGTTTGTCAGACAATCTGTCAACCCAATAGGCATAAAGTTCCATATAATTAGTTTTTTTTAAATCCACAAATGTGGGAATCGAGCCCGCATTACCCGGATTGTCAAGCGCGCACGCTAACCTCTACGCTACCGGGGAGACCGAGGAATCTACTTGGAGTAGACATATTCAAACTCGTTGATCCATATAGACGTAAAAAGCCATTACCATTTCCATTCTGATAATAATACACATATGTATAGTTCAAATACTTACGTTATTATTTTTACAAAGATATTTGCTAGTAAATTAACCAATCCAAAAGCATCGATTTCAAAAAAAAATTAATGTAAAAAAATAATTATGTAGTTGCGGGATTTAAATTTTAGATTTTTGAATAGAAATTATAAATAAATTTAAACTAGTGCGTTGAAAATACGATTTATTTTTAAATCGCTTTGTACATTAACTTACAGCATGTCTCATAACTTTTAAAATTAGTTATTTTTCAAATAATAATAAAAAACATTTTTTTAACTTGTCCGATCCTAAAGTTGAGTATATAAGTCTCAACAGTATGGAGGAAATAGATTATATGAATTTCTTCGTTGTAAAAGTTGATTATTCACTAATTTCTAAGCCACATAATACAGAAAATTCTTTTGATCAAACTGTTTGAATATGCAAAAAAAGATATTAGGAAGTTTCCCTAACGTTTTGAGTTTTCATTATTTCATAAAATTTGTTTATACTGTAGTATTTATATTAAAAGACACGACAATAAATCCTATCAAACAAAAGAACGTAAATTTAAAAAAAATATATTTACAAATGACAGTTTTTTTCTTTTTATTGATACACTACAGTCAAAAAAACGCATTATATTTAAATATTTACTAGTTGCTAGATAAATTTTAAATATTTTTATATATGTGGAAGAGCTAAAATTACATTTTTATTATTTTAACTGGAAATTTCAAAACCAATTTCTTTTAAAAAAATGTTATTTTTATGTATGTCAATTGCAGGAATTCTTTAAGATTTTTCAAGATAATATGTGTGTTAATCAATTTTTTTCAATAATAAAACAGTCGTTTCACTCTTTCCTGATAAAATATCATGCACATTTTATTAATGGCACCAACAACTATTTTTTATTTAAATATTTTAATAAGTTCTATTATACGTTTTATGCTAAATAAATTCAATATAAGAATAGTTATTCTATCTCCTTAGGCTCAAATTTTTTTCTTTGACTTGTCTGCATTTATTTGCTTCAATTGTTTTTTAAACACGCTTTTTTTGAGTCAACACATTTACATGGGAGTTTTCCACGAAAATTGAAAATGAAAATCACTAAATTATGCATTCACGTTGACTGGCAATCGACTTGAAATAATATTTTCCTTCAAAGGGACGCATACTCAAACACAATTTTGAGAACGAAATCACAAAATCTTTTCGGGATATTAAATTCACGTTGTGCAACTATTTCAATATTTTTTCTTCGTTGAAAAATATTTTTTTTCAAAATCGGAAACGAAAGAATACGTTTTAAGAAAATATGTTCCGTAACATAGTAAATAAAAGATAAATATTCTTCTGTTTTTTATTTTACATCTGGCATCACAATTTTAGTTTATTTTCGTTTTTACTTAATACAAAAATCGGCACTGTATCTTTGAATACAAAGTATTTTACAATAATTTAACTTCCGGATTGAAAAATCTCATAAAAATATCAACGAAATATCTGCAAACAAAAAACAATCACGTCTATTTAATGTACCTCAAAACCTATATAAATTTCTTCATATCCATTAATTTTCACTACAATGGTTAAGTAATTTACTCGTATAATAAACATATTTTTTCAATTCGCTTGAATCTTTGACATTTAATATTTAAAAAAATCGCATTTTAGATAAGTATATTAATTAAATGATAAATAATGCTATTTATCAATTAATTCGACATTATAAGAAACTGTACAATATTTTGTGTGTAAAATGAAATTGTATTAAATGGATCTCCGTATTGTGAAGACATATCGCTTGCTAAGGATTAGACTGTTCTATTTCCACTTTCTAGGTATTATGAGTTAACAATGCCAGGTGAAATAGCATATTTTTTTCTACTATTTCGTCTAAAAAAATCAATAAATTCATCTGTAAAATGATTTTTTCGTATGTTTTTTTTTATTTCATGTCCAGTAAAAAATCATTTTGCTTAGTGCTACTATATCCATTGGCCAATATGGGCATTCGCTCAGTCGAGACACCTGCTAGTTTCGTGACTCTACCACTGTTCACTTTGTTTTTTTATATACATTTTTAGATATTTAAAGATCCAGTAGATGAGAGAATCAAATCCGTATTCCTCAAATATGAGACAAGCGCGCGTACGTCTATGCTACGCAGTATTACCTAACCATAATTTATAAAATAAATATGCAAAATATTTAACCTATATTGATTTTAAAATTTGGGGGCTATTTTTTTGTAATCTATTTTTATTATTAATGATGAGGCGTGAAGCCTTAAAAACAAGATTCCAATATTTTGTCGTCTACAGTATTATCATTTATTTACTGTCACATTTCGAATGATTATTCTGTATCATTAACAATTCTTGAGATGTCAAGAATGAATAATCAGTAGGAAGCTATAAAATATTTAGCGGTGATAAATTATCAACACAAGTTATTCTATAAAATACTTTCATATTTCTAAATTGTGCTCAGTGATATTGATATTGTTTAATGTTATTTTACACCAGACGGAATTGTTTTCCACATTAGACTTCAAAGGAAAGTTCACTCAAAAAGAATAAGTTGACACGTTAGAAATAGCAGACAATGAGGGCCTATTATTCTCATGTTATCAAATATCATATTTTTTTACCATATTTACTCCGCAAGTGAAACATAAGGATCTACACAGTGTGAAAATATTCACTCCAAATGAAAAGTTCATAGCTCTCCGCAATGCAGAGACGTATCTTGAGAGATTATTTTTCACGAAAATTGGTCATCAACCAACTAGTCTTGTTTTTTTTTCGGATAGGATAGGAAATCGAACCTGTATTCTTCAGATATGAGACGCTGACGCCAATCACAATTGATCTAAATTTATATTATATAATTCTAAGCACCAGATTAGTTTGGTAAGAATGATATGGCTGATAGGGACATTAAATTCTTTTCGTTTTAATTCAATAAAAAATATAACTAACGCCCAAATTAATTGACTAATTATTATTGATATCTTACGTCAATAGAAACAGTCGAATCATTATTTATATTCTAATTTACTGATCGATTTAAATGGTATTTTGCACTTGCACTCAAATTATGTACCATCAAACTCAAGCCTGTTTCTTTTTCTTACAGATTTTCAGTATATCTTTGACTGAAAGAAATTTTTACTTGAGCTATTCTCGAGTAAAATAAGTAACATAAATAAATAAAATATTTACAGATTTAAATACAATATTTAAAGGAAAAAAAGTTTTTTTAACCCAAGATGAGAAAGCAACGATTATCAATTCAACAATATATTACTTGTTATTCAACAATGTATTGTTTTTTCATGTTATATTAATTAATAAACATTACAGAGGATTACACAAAAAGCCCTGAGATATTGTATCAATAGTAAATACATGGCAGCTGTGTTGATATCTATGAAACATTCCATTTATTCTTCTGGCTATTTTCTGTTATTTATAATGATACATTTTTGCGCGTATCCGATTATTTTAAGTGCCTCTTAATCTTTCAGTAGATTCACAAAAAAACAAACGAAAAGTAAAATAATTAGTCCATATTTTTCTAATGTTAAAAAAATAAAACCGGTTTTCATTTTTCAACAGCTTAAAACTTTACGCGACTGTTTGTTAGAGTCCAACAAAATAAAAGCTTATAACATAGACTTTTAGATTAACTTGTTGCTGGAGAATATTTTATTTTGGAATTCATTTTAGGTAAGAAAGCTTAATTTCAATCTAGATGCTGGTATTTTTGGCAAAAGGATCTTACCTTACCTTGACTGGTATTTTAAATGGATTAGTTTTATTTCCTTCACCTATAAAGACATATAAAGGCTTAGTTGCGTTAGCTTAGAGTGGAAATTTAGTACTGAGGCTGACCTTTCATTGAAGATTGTCGGTTTAAGCAATATCAAAATCTAGTTTCTTCTATTTTCGACAATACTTAAAACCATCAGAAGATTTAGGAAAAGCCTTTTTTAAAATTAATTAAAACCTCTAAGAGTCGTTTAACTGTTGTTTTATCAAAAAATATTACATCCCTATGTGTAATTTTTATTGTTGCATAAAAATAAAAATACTGCATATTTTTCAGAAAATTTATTGTTAAATTAATAATTGTTTGTTTGTGAGTAATTACGACAGTAATAAGTAATTTTTAATTTTTAAATGCACTTTTAATAGGCTTTTATTGACGTTGGGAAATTATCGATCTTTTATTATGATGTTAAATAGAGACAAGAATAAAATATTAATAAACGTGAAAACACATATGGAAATGTATCAGTTTTAAATAATTCAGAAATAAATATTATACTATATTTGGTTCAAATTAGTTCAAATGAAAAAGTGCAGTCATGGTAGATAGAAAGTATGTGACTTATTTTATTTATTAAACTAGTTATTTACTGACGTAAAAAAATTAAATGATATATCGAAAATGGTGAGCTTTTCTATAAGTCAAGAGATATCTATACAAATATTTTTTTATCGTAAAAATAGATTTGTAGTTTAATATATGATGAGTTTTGTGTATTCTATATAGACGTGATTCAAAAATAATAAATAAATAATATTTCGCCATGGTAACTTAAAATCTATATCCTTATTGGCTCGTACGTGTTATTTTGTTTTATTAGTCACTGTGGATCAACGCCAAAACATTTATTTCGGTTAGTTTATGAGTTGCAGTAACAAGTCACTTACTTGAATTAAAAGTAAACCTACGTATAGACCTACGTTGAGTAAATGTCTAATCAATCCTCATATAAAATTTCTTACAATTTTTCCGTATTACTTAAGTCCACAGTAAAGTTTATTTTATAATAAAGATACTTTTTATACTGTTACTTACTCGCTTAATGTTTATTAAAAATAATAAAATTATGCTAAAACAAATAATGCTAGATACAAACATTTTTTAATGTTACTATAAGTTCACCTTTCAACTGAATTCACAACAATTAACTTCGTAAAAGAAAAGATCTGGAATATACCAACCACATTCAAGCAAAACATATTGTAGGCTCCTTATATTATTGAAATAGTGAGTTACCCTGTTACTTCCTATAATAGATTTACCGTCTTAAGTCACATTAAATAAAAAGCTTAACATTTGAATTCGTTTTCTTAGCTTTTGCCTTACGTATGTCTGTAGGTTATAGTAAAATATTTTTTCAAAAGAAATTTATTATTATTAATAAAGAATTTCACTCAACTAGTGAGTTCATTTAACTGTGAATAAATAAGTAATTCATAATCAAAATAATATTCATAAATAATTGTAATTTTAAAATCCAATTACAGCTGCGGAAATCTTTTTATTGTTAAACAACTATATAAAGTTGTTCGTTAGATTAGTTAGATATACTATTTGAAAGCGTTTCCGTCTTAACATCTAGTTTTTTTTTTTTTTAATATTACACACAGTGTATAAAAATGTAGTTTATTTAATAATGGAACTGTTTTTTATTTAGATAGTCAAGAACATCATAGCGCCAGAGTGTAAGTAAAGTAGTAATTAAATTAAGTAAATATGTAAAAGAATTGTTCCATAGATGTTTTGACACTTAAGAAATGTATAAATTTGTAATACAATAGAACGTATTAACCATATTAAAATTATTAGATATAACTACCCCTCTAATGTAAAGCATAACGATCTCCATATTAAAAATACTGATATTGAGATATTGTTTTGGTTATGATTTATTGTCAGCCAATCTCTACCTCATCTAACATTTATTTCATTTCAATTTCTACATTTACATGATTATTCGTACTTTTTGTACTTTACAATGATTTGTATCCTTCAATTTATATATATGTATATGTATATATATTAGAGAAAATGAATAAAATTTCAATCAAAGTTACATTCATTTTACAGACGTCAAATGATTTTATTCTTTAAGCTGTAACGTTGCTATAACAATCTGTATCAGTCTACTTAAAAACACTTTGAAGAAAATAAGCTTTTTACTCTGAATAAAACTTCATTAAATTTGGATTGTTACGTTTGTTGAGGATTTAGTAAAAGAGGAAGATACAGATGTTTTCGAGATTTTTTTTCACATACTTAATCTTGTACGTGAGCTTGTTATTTGTATGACTTTTAATTTGTGTATTTTTGCTTTTTATGAAAGAATTATATAATTTTAAACAATATATAACTTAATTAATTTTCCATTTAGCTTTACTTTATTTTTTTACAAATATAATTAATTATTTTGATGAATTGTTACTGAGGAAATACTTTTTTTTGTATATCTCCTGTTTTTTTCAGTTTTTTGATTGATTGAGTATATTTTATAGGCTATCAATTATTTCCATTACATATTACTTTTTAAATTAAACATTCTAAATACTGGAACAGTTTTTTTTAATCTAAAATGCAGGATTATTTGCTCATTAGGATGGGAATCTGTTCAACAAACCATTTTCATAAAAAATAATCTGATAAGACATGTGCATTATAAATATTCATATTCTCTACTTTTGGAGAACACGTGGTAAAAAAGTGGACTTACATTTTAACCGTCGTTAGTATAAATGTAGACACAAGTTGTACGTGTTAGGAATATAAATTATTATTAAATGATTTTTAACCATACAGAAAAAAAGTTGGAGAAATTCCTGCCTTAAAGAAAATATAAATGTGTAACTAAATATAATGAAGTATAAAATTGAGATTTAAAATAGTATTTGACAAAAGTTTATTTATTTAAATAAATGTTTATTTAACGTAAAGTAATATTATGTTTAAAAATGCAGCAAAACGATGGAAACAGAGATGCAAAATAGCCACAAATAGGTGAGAGCAATTAAGCAAGTTTTTGTCGCGAGTTATTGTGCTGACGAACTTTCTCACTTGCTTACTCACCTATTTATAACTTTTTTGCATCTTTATTACCACCACTTTACCACCGTTGCTCTGCTATCGTGCCTCATGGCCTAGTGTTCTATTGTTAATATTTACCAATAAACTGTAATTAATCATGCATTAAAATTTAAAAAAAAATGAATATCAAATATTATATATAAATAAAACATTCTGTAATAATACCGACTTAAAAAAAGGTGTAAAATACAAAAAGAGAAATGATTTTCAAAACGTGATATTAAATGGATCTCGTCTACGAATCAAAAATGAAGAGGGTTGTTCTCAAGTTGTCAATAAATTTAATAAAAAGCGCCACTCATAATATCAAGTGCCAAATGGATAAAAAATCGGTTCGCTTGTAAAAACACAATAAAACACCAGGTGGAAAAGTATTTCATGTGAAAATTTATGGACGCCCTTCTCGAAATCGACGCCGGCGTTAAGCACAGGGACGTCGTAAAAAGCTTCGCACCTTGCGATATTTAAAGTAAACAAAGCAAATGTTTCAGAATGCTGTGATATATCTCGTACTATGTGAGAAATGTGAACGACTGACATTTCATTTCAAAAGAAACAAGCATAATGGAGAAATAGCGAGCTAAAATGAAGCGCTTACAATATTTTGGATGAACAATTTATGCAACAAATGCAGAAATAGGTCATAAACACGTGTCGTAATTTTTAGCACGTAGAGCTTTTGCTCCAAATACATCAATTTAAATGCAAATGCATCCATACGATAAACAGTGTTCTCAAAAAAATAAATAACGAGAATTATTGGATCGTCATTGTCAAATAGCAATTTCAAAGTCACATCAATTTATCTTACATCGCTTAGTTTTTGAAAATCTCTTACATAAATTATTCAAACTCGTACTTTCAGCTATCAAACCGCATACTTATCAAGTGCTTTTTCATCTATATAAAAATCGCTCTAAAAGTGAACTTTATAGATCTTAATAGTCTGAAGATAACTTATCCTGAAGTGCAATACATGTATCAGTGCACAAGGCATATTTTGAAATATTTTTTCATGAAAAGAACATTAGGAAATGTAGGACTCTATTTTTGGGGACTGTTTTTACATATTTCGATTTTTAAAAATTCTGTTACTATGAATTTGAATCAATATTTTACACTAATTGCTTCTCCTTATTTATACAAAGAAAAAACTTTCTGTTTTTTATTTAATATAAAAGTAAAATGGACCGATTAAGTGGTTAACAATCACTTCTCACCAGTAAGCTTCAAATAACAATTGGATACACATTATCCACAGAAATGGTGTACTCATAATTAAACTTAAAAAGTTTTTTACTCAGATAAAATAAAGATACGTACTAATACAATTTGAAAATTATAAATAACTTCAAAAATATTTGATCGTTCAAATAAAACTAACGACCGCTTATTTTTAAGTGTGACAGAAAACTACGTGTTATTTACACATTAAATCCTTTGTTACGTAAACATATGTATACATTCTGAATTATTTAAAACTGGTAAACTTCCATATGTGACACATATGTCTCCCCGGTAGCGTAGTTGGTAGCGTGCGCGCCTAACGATCCGGGGAAT
>JAGVSQ010010902.1:0-12594 GCA_022683975.1 Rhyacophila evoluta
ATTTTTTTTATTTAAGCTACTGTAATAAAATATAAAATAAAATAATAATTAAACATTATAATGTATGTGTTTTCCATAAGACGTCTATAATATCGAACAGATCATATTAATTAGATACTTTATTTAATTTGATTTTAAAATATGGTACTTGATTATGGATAATTTATACTTAATTCACAATCAAATCTATACGTATATTAAAAAATCGTTCACCATCCAACTGTTTTTAATCACTCTTATTTTGTAAGTGATTTATACTTAATTCGACTCAAATATTTTGGAAATAACATAAATCAGATACATATGGTGATAAATTTTAAATTTTTAAATTCTAAGAAAGCTCACTAAATGTATACTAGTTTGTTTTATTAAAAGCTTGAAGGATAAAAGAGTACATGTCTGTATTATTAGATGGGTTCGAGTCCCTGTGCGTGTTTTTTTGTATAGTATTTTAAATGCTGATAGTTTGATCGATATTAAATAATTGATTACCATGAAAAACTTTCTGAATAAATTCTTCACGGTTTGTAGATCTTTGGAGTGGATATTGGAAGGAAGTGGTAAACATATCTAATCCAAACGTATTTAATCATAAAGATATTGATCCACTAATTGTTTTGTAGTCAAGGGCTAACTTGAATGCTCTTCTTAAGTGATCACTCCTGATTCTATGCCAACCTTAACTACAAAGTTATTTTGAAATTGTTTTAACAGTTTTACGCCTCGGTATATGTCTTATATGGATCGGGTATTGAAATGGAGTGGATGGTGGATTGTTGGTTAGCTAAATAAATTGCATCAACGAAAATGTTTCCACATTTATTTAAATATATTATTCTAGTACCATTCATTTGAAAGCAGTAGTAATAATAAATAATTTACGATTCGCTAGTATGACGTCAATGGAAAACGCACAACGAACTGTGGAACAATAAACTTTAGTGGAATCTCGCGCAAAAGAATAAAACAAACGCCGCAAAATTTCAGAATAATTTTCAAAACAAATAATTCCCTGTGTCGAAATTTAAGCATGGCGAACAAATTTTGAATTCCACAAAAAAACGTTTCCACTTGTTTACTTACTTCGTATATTATTATAATGTAAAAAATAATGTATATTTAAATTTAAAAACATTTTTATTAAAATTTAACTCTTTCCCACTCTAAGTCACTATATAATATCAACACTTTCTTTCTCTTTTTCTCACAGTACTTTTTAAAATGTTGGCTTTTTTGTCTTTCGTAACAACTTTGTTGACTCTGAAAAGTTTGTGAAATTTGTTTTTATTTCCACTTAATATAATATTATGATTATTTTTATACATTTCAAATTCACACATAAATTAATTGTATTCCACAAAAATTTGTTTTTAAATAAAACTTAATTATAGGTTTACATTACAGAATTACAATTACACAAAATATCCACAAACGTTAATTACTAGATTGTATATATTCTGATATACGTCAATAAACTATTTGAGAATATAACAATTGAATCTGTATTTACGTAGCAATAAATGCTTTTGTATATTTCCAAAATGAACTTATTTCACAGTGTCAAAAATTAAGCGCGAAGATTTTGAACACGAAGTATTTTTATATAAAAAAAAACCTATACAGAATTTAAGCCAGCAAAAATATTAATTTAAAATATATTGAAAATAAAAATAATCATTGTAAAACATGTTATATGTTTGCTTCGTACAAAAAAATACTCGTTCAAAGTGCTCTCCTTTAAATTTTGGCATAGTAGCATAAGTTTACTTTTAAAATATACCCCTCAAACATCTTAAGAGTTGTCGATAGCTATTTCATCTACAACGTCATTAAGCACAATTTTTCTTTATAAATAATTTATTAATCCAGTTTTGTTTTATTAATCTATATTATTGTGGATAAATATTTCATTAACGAAGTCATTAAAAAAATATAGAGCTTCAAAATCGTTTTGGAAATACATTTCAACATTATAATTCAGATAGTAACAACAATACAATTCTAAGTTAGAGCATTTGATATACATGTATCTTCTCTGAGTAAAGCATATTTTATAAGCACAAATACACAAATGATTAATTAATTAACATATTGTTTATTTATTACTTAAAACAAAAATTACACAAATTAGTACATTGTATTATAATTTGTTAATATATTAAATTGTATTTTAAACATTTATTTCAATTCACAATATATAATACAATACATCAAACAATCAATTCATTGCGTTTTTGAGAGGGTCAGAAGCAAAGACGCCTCTGATCAGTACAATCATATCGAGGAAAATCAAATAAATATATTCGATACTGGAATACTAACTACCGATTAAAATACTTGTCTATGAATGCGTGAGCATAAATTAAATCTTAAATATCTATATACAAGATGAAGCGGACATAACTATGTTTGAGATTAATACAATATAATTTTTATTAGATTTTTTTTTTTTAGACCGGGGTGATTTTGATTTTAATCCGCTCATCTTGAGATTTTTTTCTTAATTTATTTCAAATCACAAACTTTTCACAGCTGCTTTTAAAGCCATTTCTATATGTTCTTCGTTTTAAAACTTCTTTCTGATTTAATATTGAAAAAAAAATTTTTTAACTCGATCCGTCAGAAAATTAAGTTTCATTTAGATACATAGATTAAATTGGCTGCAAAAGACTGTGTACGTGCTTTTTGAGCTTTCGTAATTAAATTAACCCTTTGACTGCTAAATAACGATTTATTCGTGTTTACGAACAGCGAAGAACACCAAAAATGATCGTTTTAAAACTAAATCTATGGCTTTTTTTAACATCATTTACAATGAATAAGAAAATCAGATTAGTATGCCGAAAAATAATTGATACGTTTGATCAAAAATAAAAGATATAATTTCTCGCTTGGATTTCAAAATTCAGAAATAAAATTATAGCAGCCATAGGGTTAAAAACTTAAAGCACGGATTTTAGTATTAGTATTACACGATATGAACTGGAATTTAGTGATATTAAAAAATGTATGTAAGTAAAATAATTTTTAAAAATACTTAATTTTCTGACCGATTTTCTAATTAATAATTTAAATGAATATAAAAAATCTTTATAAATCTATCGCAAAACAAACGGAAAATAATACTAATATGTATTAATAATTGATGCCAGGAGAGAGAGAACGGATTATAAATATTATTAATTCCTACATATAATTAAAAAAGGTTTTAGTACGCCAAATTTATATATTATAATTTACAAATTTAAATATTTCATATCTGGAATGGTTATATTCACAACGCTCCATATTGTTACCAATAAAAGCCAAAAAATCGATTTACGTGTTCCTGTAATATTGGCAACGATATGCTCCACTTTAAGAGGGTATAACAATGATTAATATTAAAAATATGTATTTTATCATTAAATTGTCTTACCGTCGTTTCAGTATTGGCTTATCGAATATCCACGCAGTGTGATTTGAAAAATAAAACGTATTTTCGATTAATTATACAGTTTATAGAAAATTATATCCTGTATTCTATTCTCTTATAACACAACAATCATGAGGCTTTAAAAAATATCTCATACTTTATATATTTACCTATACGTATCTAAACAAAATTTGTTGTTCGTGTCCTGAACATTTGATGGTTAGTCTATCCCACCATCCACCCATCCTGTCCTTACACCTGGTCTTAATCAGGCGTATCACGGAGCTTTTATATCGAAAAGCGATCTACTTTATTCGACGGGAATTTCCCGGGAGTAAAAATAAATTACCCAATACTTAGGTTACCACGCACTTAAGTGTGATGAAATTAAAAGAAATAGAATGATCGTCAACCAATTTGTGTGAAGAGATCATCACGCTCGCCGTATGACGATTGGTCTATTCGATAAACCAATCCTGAAGCGACTTTATGAAGATAAACTAAATGAAAGATTAAAGTCAATCTGTTTTATTTTAAAATAATTGCGACGTTTTTTAAACTACTCGTTGATAACTATTAAAATTTGTATCATTATTATCAAAAAAGTATAGAATACTCTTAATAAATTAGACTATAAGAGTTAGGTTATTTCAATCATTAATTGTAAAGCTTGGTGTACATAAACATATTTAAATTAACAAAAAATATAAAGCTGCGCATTAGTGTTTCAGCAAAGTATTACAAGACTTAAAATTATTCCTGAAAGCATTTATAAAATTGTCAAGTAATTATGAAAATTCGTCTGCAAGTATGTGCCTGAGGCGTCAAAATTCCTCTCCTGACTCCGTGCCTTTGAGGTAATTCATCTTCGTCTATTATCGTCCCTTGTTTTGCGAAAGATTTATCAATTAACAAAAATACAATAATGACATATTTCTAAACAAACATTTCTGCTTAAAACTGTCTTCCACGTCTTTTAGATCTTGTCCCGTCTTACTATTGAACTGTTTCGTAGTGTCATTGTTAAAAAATACGATTAAAATTTTAATTTTATTATTGATTGACTGCCATATTTAATATTTAAAAGCGAATGTTTCTTAGAGGTTATTGTATTCTGTAATTTTGTATCGAGAAAGTGTTGTTATGCTAATTTTAATATGTGTTATTAAGTATTTAATATTTGACGCAAGGCAAGAATAAGATAAGTTATAAATATGTATTTACTAATTTAGAAAAAGTAATGAAATACTTTCCTGTGTTAGAATTAGTCTTTATTAAATATATAAAATTACATTATTTTAAACTCATCTCAATATAGAAATATCAATATCTGAGGAAATTTCGTATTGAAATGAAATTCAACAGTTATATTTAATACAACTAATGTCTCCGTATTTGGTATCAATACTTGCAGGCTAGTTTCACGCTTAGAATAAAAGATACTATGCATTTCTTTCCAAAATAATGTGACATCAATCAATGTTTTTTTTGGCTAACAAGGATAGTTTTATATATTTTTATTTAGTCATGCTATGTTAAAAACATTACAATATGTATTATTAGAATTTATTTTACATAGTAAAATTTCTAGTTACGATTTTAGAATTTTAGAAAATATCATAGCATTTAAAGAGTTAAGCCAATTAAAATGTGATAATTACTATTTGGCGGCTGAGAGATTAGCATACACGTCCACATTTTTTTTAAATTCACATATACAGGACTAAATACTCGATGGATTGAGCAGTTGACTGACAGTCAATTCTCGCGAAAGAAATCTGTCATAATCCTAACAATGCAGAGATCTTTATACTCCATTATTAGAGTGGTTTTTTGGGATACATTCATTCATATTGTTGGGTTCCATACACTTGACTATCAGATCGGACATAGTAAAACAGAAAAGAGATATTATCACATTGCTTTTCTTGATAATTTCTTTGTGTATATTCTTGAGTTAATATAGAAAAACTGTGATTTGATCTGTTCTGTAGAAACCATAAAAAATGTTAAGCTACGTCCAAATTCCTTAAGAACATCGCTTAATAACTACTGCGTTAATGTTACAAATTAATATTTTATTTCAACCTTTAATTATTGCATTATAGAAAAAAATAGCCATATACAATAATCTGACATATCCTATTTTTGTCTTGCATATAATATAAGTGACATTTTTGATATTTACTATGAGTTATTGACTTTGTAAAGGTATACATAATTTGAGAAAATATATTTTATTCGACATTTAGTAGACAATAGAATTCAAAAAAAAATCACACACTTAACATAACAAGATTTTTCATGTGAGTCATATAAATTTTTGATAAATACTCTATGATTAAGACCGAGGGAATGGAAAATTTCCTTCATTATTAAAATATGAAGCTGTATGATATAAAAAAATATCTGGACAGTTTTTGGAGCAAACGGTTGGAAGTCATTCAGTTAACTCATTAACTTCCTTGTCGTCTATTTAAATACGCATTAAAATCTTGACGATTTTTTTCGAACTAACCTAACCTAACTTAACATTCGGTGTTAAGTTATTCGCAAGCATATAATTTTATCAAATCAACCACAGAAGCTTATAGTTACTGTACAAATGCGTATTTTTTTAATAAGTGTAGTTATAGTCGCCTAGCGTGGCTCAGTTGATAAGTGTGTCCCTTCGTGTGTCATTCAGATCACAGATTCAAATCCATGACTGCATAAAAATCGGCATATTTTCACTGCGTATTAGAACAACCAGTCACTGTAAAAATAATCTTTATATTAAAATATGATTATTTATATCGTTAGATTTCTGTAATATGAAAAATACTGAAATAGTGTAACGTTTCCTACTGTATTAAATTTTTATCGATCTATATTTACATACTAAAGTTCTTTTGCAACTTTAATTTAAATAATATAATATATTATTTTGTTTATCTATTAGAAGTGCACTTGCATTGCAAGACTGATCACGTTCAATTTATGAAATAATAAATAGATCTATTAACAGATTATTTTTTGGATGCGGCCCAATATTGCAGGCGCGCGAATTTGGTAGGAGTTTATGACTGCTTCTCGTCGCGTGTAATTTTGACGAAATGATGTATTACTCGGTGTGTGTGTGTGTTTTGTTTTCAATTCTTGAATCTACGTATGTCGAATGTATACCTTGAAAATCTAGAGTGTGCAAAATTCGTGGATGATGGGCACAGTAAAATAAGAAAACATTTAGATTGTAATAGATAAAGATTCAAGGCATGTCGAATTTACAGTGACAGATGTTAATTATTAATTTTATTGCTCGCACTTCTTCTGATTTAAATGCTATCTCTTTGTCAAAATTTACTTCGAATCTAATGTAAAGATTTAAAATAAAATCACACATTTCTCACCTCTAAAAATTAGTTGCCTATAATGGCTGATGGCTCAAAGAATAAGCATACATTGTAAATTACTTGGAACGAAATATTACCGGTATTAGTCCACTAATTGTCAAATAAATCAATATGTTTTGAAATATAATATTGATGCAGGACGTGAATTAAGCGATTTACTGATACATGATAAGTATATTGTCTATATTATAGACATCTATACGTTACTAAATGTGCCTTCCATCCATTCACTCCATCTTTACACCTGGTTGTTAATCAGACGTATCCAGGAAATATAATATCAAGGAGCGATCTACTTTATAATGGGAATATTTCGGAATTAAATACAAATTATTTGAACGAAGTATTCATTAAAGTGTTTTATAAACAATATCTTAAACAGAATAGTCTCCGCAGAAAGTTTGCAATGGTCTCAAAGAAGGCTGTTTTAAATGTCCGAAGAAGAGACAAAGTAGTTGGTAATTAACAAAGAAACATTGTCAATATGGTCCATATAATCCTCAATGAATTACTAATGAAGAAAACCAATAATCTATTAATAATTTTGGATAAGTATTTCCAATTATAGCTTCGTATTAATAAATAATACATTTTTCTACTGTAACGTCTGTAAACAATATCTTTTCGTTTATGAGATTTTATTGTTTTGTCGAATAGACCTCAGCTGCATTTTGATTCTCGCCTTCTACAGTGGAGTTATTATTTTTTGCACTGGCAATCTCTTGGGAAATTTATTTTCCGCGTATTGGCAAGCGGTGTGAATCAGGCTATCGGGAAACACCGGTGAATAATACAACAATTGGTGTTGCCAGTAATCACACAATGCTTTAATAATGAATAGGTATGCATCCACACTGCATTACAAAAATCCGCAATAAAATCAAATCAGAAATTAAATATTAAAGAGTATGGTTGTACAAGTACAAATTGGCCCAGTAGACTCTTGATACCTATATAGAGTGTTCCAAAAACGTTGATATTTTATTTTATATCTTTCTATAATTTAACCTCAACGTTTACTAATGGTGGCAAACAATAATGTCTTTCTACTCTGAACTTACCAATTTTTCTTCTTAGCATAATTGCTTGATCAAATAATACCTTTAAATATATATCTATTTTATTTTTGAACACTGTACTTTTTTTTTACTTCCGGTTAATTCCCGCCAAATAAATTAAATCTCTCTTCTAAATCAGAGCTCTATGATACGCTTCATTACAACCAAGTGTAAAGACGGGATAGATGGATGGTGCGCACATTTTTTGCTTAATCTTAAACTCAAAAAAATCATATTTTTCATTATTTATTGGGTGACCCTACCGCCATGTTGCAATTGCATTGCATTTTAGTTCAACTATAAAACAGAGATCTTCATTTTAAATTTAAGTCAGGAGAATAATGTGATTATTAAAAAAAAAGCAGCTACCTTGCATCTATTTTCTATTCAAGAATCTAAAATATTTTACTTTGGTAGATACGAGCCAAAAAACATGACTAATCTATTAATGTTATGAACGTTGGCTCATTTCTATCACGCACTCGGACCAAGTGGCGAAATTATGATATGGATATTAAAAACTATTGATTTGTGTGGTATAGGAAATAGACGAACCGCATCAGTACGGTCTGTGGGGTATTCTGATCTCTTCGTGCTTAGCAAAAAGGACATGTGGGACGTCCTGAAGGAGTATCCTGCTGCGAGGGTACGCTTGGAGGCCATTGCAGTCAAGAGGCTAGAGAAATACAAGAAGGCGCCTCTCGAGAAAGGTAAGACATTAACTATTACGAGTTTTAATTTCTTTTTATAAACTGACTCAAATCCATGGACTTAGCTTATTTTGGAGAGTTTTGTCTTAAAACAAAATAAACAACACAATACACGTAACACATATATGATTTCGATTACAATAACAGGATTAAAACATTAGCAATAAGTATTATACTAGACATTTTAAGGCCTGGTGTTAATGTATACTTCTGGCAACACTAGATCATCCAACTGTGCTGAATTATTTTTACGTATCGTACGAGTAAGAACTCGCCGACTAACAAAATATAATTTATTAGATACAGTGTTTGAAGTGACTTTGTCCTTAATGCAAACTCTTGACTTTTGGTAGTTGGTGAATTTTATTTATTTCAGCTGTCACTTAAAATGCATCGTTGCCAATATTGTAGGAAAACGTATCTTGATTTTTTTTTGTTCAAGTCACGTTGTAAAGTATTATTTTGCTTATTGCAATTTCTTGTATTATTAATACGTTTTTGCGCTAAAATATATGTTTATAAAACATGTACGATTTATGTGTTTATACAAAAATGTGCCAATAATACTAGAGATTACAAAAATAAAACTATACTTTAAAAATAAAGATACGTGCTTTTGCAATATTGGCGACGATATATAACATGTTGGTGACGTATTCCTAAATAGAGCTTAAAACTACAAGATTGCCACGCAGTTTTCTCTTGAGAGCGACAATACCAAACATTTATGTAACACTTTAAGTCGGTTGTAATAATGCAAACTATCAACTGACTAAAAGTGGAATACATTATTATATTAGATTTCGTGTCGACTACAAAATCCAGTATGTGTGAAACAGACCTTACAAAACACCGAACAACTAAAAAAAACAATATCGATTAATACACTTTGTTAGATTCATCTTTAACTAACGATAAAGTAAGGTTACACCTGATTTTAAAGATGCAATATTTTGGGATAAACAATGTGATTATTGATTTTTATTATAAAAAAATGTTATGTACATAATAATAAATATTTTCGTTCACAGCCTTCATTTAGATATTTTTAGCTAAACAAAACATTATTTATGTTAGTTTTTTCTAGTATTTTAAAAATTGCTGTGCATGTTGGGTTAAAAAACTGTATTTTAATGTCATAATAACTGCTATTCATAAATGATTCTGAACCATAATTTGAATTCACTACGGATATTTCGGATTGCATTTATAGAACTTCAAAATTTAATAATTGTGACAATACTATTTATAGTGCAGTTTTTTGTAAGTCAGATATTTTCTGTTACACTTGGTGAATTGTGATTTTGTTTCCAGTCGCCATGGGAAGATGTCAGTCGACACCAGGTCTGGTGGAGTCTTTAGGGAGGGTACCACTTGAAGAGATGTTCGTAGCCCCAGGGGTACCATACAGAGAACACTCACTCTTCAGGTAGGCTACCTTCATTTAACGTGTATCATGGCGATGTGTAAATAAATAATTTTATACAATTAACTTTTAATTATCCAAATACAAATTATATGGGTTGTATAACAGTTGAATAAATACAAACTATTAATAAATTTTGTGATAATGTTATCGCTATCGAGACTATGAAACATTATAAATGCATCTCTGATTGTCACTCATATAAACCTTAAATATTAATGTTCCTAAGATAGAGCTAGCTACAAGAGACACTATAAGTTATTGATTAAAATAACATAGTTTGTATGCTCATTAACTTAAAAATATCGTTATGATATTTTTAATATAATGGGTGAAACCGGTATTGATAAAAAAATAAACATAACCAGTAAAGAAAGCAACGTGAGTTTGAATATTATATTATAGAACGGATTTGAACCTTATATTAACAGTAAAATAACTTACTATACTTGTTTTCTCGAAAAACATGTCGTGTACTTACATTTCATTTATCGTGGTCGAGTGGGTAAGTAAGTAAGCTTGTTTAAAAATATCGGGTTCGAGTCCCGTAATACATATAAAATATGTACATACAACATTGCAAAATGTATATGTAATGGATTTGGCGAATTTGTTATAACTAGTTCTGGTGAAGAAAATTTGTCTAGATATATAACACGTGTAGGTTCATAGGCTCCATATGTCATATTGAAGTACAAATATGATAGTAAATATAATCTCTGAATGAACAATTCAGCTGTATGAGGAACAACTTCGTAAATTTTATAGTCGGTTGGACCGCAAAATATATTCCGTGTATGACGGCCTTTACACAGATGATCTTGGTCATCTTGCATGAACGTAGATTTAGTCGATGTGTAGTGTTAGTTTCCATTTGTACTGGCTGGTCGCGTTGCAGTGACCCCGGCAGTCCACTATGTCCCAGCAGGGGTCTTGCGGTTCACAGCAGCGGTCCGACAATGATGTCAAGCTCCGGTCTCGGAACGGGAGTCTGCTCCAACGCCGGAGTCCGTTCTCCGGGATCTCCTATGTCTGCAGCGTCCAGCGCGCGGTCTTCCAGAGCACCTTCTCATCACAGTAGCGCCGGAAACGCCACCAGAACCGGTAAATATATTTTTTTAATTCAACAATTGACAGGTGAGCACTCTACCAAAGATTATTTTATCATCCGACGAAACACAAATGGTAAAACAGATTCCTATCACGATTTAAATGCCTAAATTCTGGTCAGATAAATTTTATTAAATTGTTTTTATTATATCCTACAATATCGGCCAGATAGCGAATAGATTACGGTGTGCATCTCGCATCCGGTGAACGCGGGTTCGATTTTCACAATCATCTACTAGATTTTTTTAATTCGAAAATGTAGGACTGAGTTGGGCAATGCAGGATATTTAGTTGAGCAATTGTCTGGCAACCAATCAACGTGAAAATTAACGTGAAATCTAGACACCTCTTCCCATTAAACCAAAGT
Organism: Rhyacophila evoluta; assembly: GCA_022683975.1. Lineage (NCBI taxonomy): Eukaryota > Metazoa > Arthropoda > Insecta > Trichoptera > Rhyacophilidae > Rhyacophila > Rhyacophila evoluta. The sequence goes on from JAGVSQ010010902.1 coordinate 11,479, forward strand.
CACAACATTAAAAAGCTTTTAAAATAGAGACAAGCTTGAAGTGCATGAAAACAAAAACTGGTATTTTATTTGTAAAGTTATTTTTAAAAAATCAGTAAAATTGATGTTGTGGAAGTCCTTTTTTGTGGTCGTAAATGTCAGATGCTATCTTTTTTAATCTTAAAACTAAATTCAGATATTGATTCGGCATTTGTAGCTTACATTCTCTTTATATACCGTGTGTGGCGTATGGATTAAATGACGCAACAATACACTAAATAATAAACTGATTCTTTGCGCCGATTTCATTTAGTTCGCAATCAACATTCGGCCGACGCGCATCGCATTCAAATAATAACACGCAACTCTAAAACTGGTGACAATATCCCTAAACGTGTATTAAGTTGTATAAATTGTGATTATCGATAAAGACTATTTTGCCTAAGCTGAGGGTTACGTCCTTTTTCCATTCCGCATACGATATGTATTCTACATTAGCACTAATAAATTATTTGTATATCTAGTTTCAATTTAAATTTTTAACAGCTCTTCATCTTTTGTCAAAGGTAAAAGATAAAAACAAAATTAAACGAAAACACAAGTTTCTTCTATTGGCAAACAATAAAATACGTTTTTTCTCTCTGGTCCCAATCCTAAGTCAACGTTTGCCCTACAAATGATATGTTTTTACTATTTCTACCCCTGAATAAACAGGCAAAACCTCCCTCTGACGAAAATACATCCCCGGAAAACACCTCCGAGGCTTAGTTAACAAATAAAAACATTCGAGAAAAACCGGAAAACACCGCATAACTACAATTATTAATCTTCCCAAAAATACGTATTTTTTTATAATAGAATACATCTATTTAATAGTCTTAAAGTTTTTATTATTTTTACACTTTCATATCGTCCCACCGCTTTTAAAGAACGGAAATATTAAATCGTATAATATACTTTTATTCAACTTCCTGACCACAGTAGATATTTCCGCAAATCTATAAGCTTCGACGTGAGAAATCCATTAAACACAAATCTCATATTAATGACCTTTTTTTTGTTAATTCTAATAGATTAGGGATATTTTAATACTCCTATTATTATTTTCACTAATGATATTTATTAATTGAATACTAT
>JAGVSQ010010903.1:0-12593 GCA_022683975.1 Rhyacophila evoluta
AAAGGCGAAACCCGGGTCGCTAACAGGGATCTCACATATGGAAGTTTACCAGTTTTAAATTATTTAGAATAGTTATTTTGTGAACTTAAAAATCAATATTTCTGTCTAGTTATTCTAGAGTTAAAATAAACTGAGAATCTGCCAGGAACGTAGGGGTTTTTAACTTTATATAACTAGAATCTAACAATTGTAAGACTTTACGGGTTTTGAAATATTTAAACATAATGAATTGTACAAATTAAATAGATAATCCTTTATATCGTACATATTCGAAATACTCATTGGCATTGATTAAAGTAACAATATATAGAATGTTTAGTAATATTTGCTACTAAATTCGGCTGTTGTATAATATGTATTGGAATTCAATATTATTTGGTAACATTTTTATCGTCATTTTGTTCCAGTGCACCCTGTAAAATCATAGTCACGGGAATAAATAATATACATATAAAAATTAAACATAACCGAGGAAGAGGCAGGGTAATTTTATTTCTCTCTTTTTCTGTAAACACAACACTTTTACGTGTTGGCCGGTTGGTATTGATGTTTGCTTTATAAATTCTTGGTCGACGCTCACGGAGTTATAAGAAGATCAAATAATGCATTCGAGAATAATATTCAGAGACTTGGAAGGGTCAATCGGGCTTCGAACCTTTGACGTTGTCATGGAAAGCGTTTTCACTGAGCAAGTAAGCTTCTACCATCAATAATGGCTAAACAACCACATTGAATAACAAGTCTACAGACTAAATTAAACGTAAGGTTGGAACAATTTATTGAAAAGCAACAATATTTCCGCAACACTTAAAAAAAACATGTTCCACTGCCAGCGACAAATTAGTTTACTAAACAAACCATAAATGAATGTACACCCGTATGGACCGCGAATAGTCCTATAAGTTGTGTCTCAAACCTTGATTGGCGTGCTCCAAAGTGTGCATGATTCCAAGTCACGCTAATAACATACCTTAATGAAAAGAGACCTTCACAGTCACCGTAAAAACCGCCAATTTGAAAATATGTCGTCGCCAATATTGCAGGAACACGTAATTAGATTCTTTGGTTTTAGTCACTTTCTTAAGTATTTTTTATGCAATCTCTTGTATAATTGGTACATTTTTATATTAACAAATAATTTGTGTGAATAAAAAAATGTGCTAATGATACGAGATTGTAAAAAATTAAACTTTACTTTATAAAGTGACTGATAACGACATATGGAATTCCAACAAATTATCGAACAATGTATTCTTAGTACACTTTTACTCCACTATAAACCTTCATTTATTTGCATCTAAAAATATAGTGTAAATGTTCAATTCATCTCCATTTGATAGCTACGATTGCAATTCAAGTGATTGGTTATGTGTAAACGCATAATTTATACATGCATTTGTTATGATATTGGTAATGTTAATACAAACGGTAAGGTGTACGCTTGGATCGGAAAATTAATGTTTGCACAACGACTAAGTAACTGCGTCACTTTCCAACAAGAAATATCAAATACGCATAAATAATTTATCAATTTTACTTCACAACTTGCCTTAAAAGCTTAGTTTAAATATTATTTTATAATGCACATATAACGGAATATGTAACATTAGTGCTTTCCAAATCTATAAAATGATAAGTTTGCAAAAGACCAAATTTTATACAGCACGCTTTTCGTATAATGCGAAAATTGTTTTCATACTAATTTTCGCCTTTCGAGAGGGTTTAGTTCCATCGTCACCCGCTGATATTCGAAAGCGCGTATGGCAAATCACACATAAGCCCAAGACGTTGTATGTAACAAAATTGAGGCAGAATAAAGCATCACGTTTGAAGTGTAATTAGTCAAATTGTATAAATAAACGCGTATGTATAAAAAAATGGATGTATAGCCCTGATAGAGGCCCATATGAATGATCTTTAATCAGACGCTAAAATTTTGTTGGAAATGTCATATTTTTTATTACAGAATACGTTTATTATTTGCAAACTTTTTTTAATATTAATGAAAAGATTTCTCTTCTTGTTATTATGTTATCTGGCGGTCAACTAATCGTTCAACCCATTTGCACATTAGTATCCGGCATTAAAAACATTTTATCCAGCTGAGGTACTTAAACTTGCAATCGCTTACCCATTCGGCCACCCAGACGATGAAAATGTTATGAAAATCAAATTGTATAAAAAAAATATCAACAAATGCAAATGGTATTATTTCATATGAATGTAAATTGGTACAAATTATCACTTCAAATCCATTTTTCCAATAACCCGAAGTAAGTCCACTAATCAGTGAGTAATATATACAAAAGAGTTGAATATAAAAGAGATACATGTATGTATAACATCAATTGTGCTGTTATCAATAGTGTCGCTACAGTTCTCTTGTGTAACAACGCAATCAAATAAATAAAAGATAACAAATTAGAGGTGAAAATGACAGGCGGTAATTGCCAGATCACGCTTGAATGCAATAATAATTGTTAGCTAAACATACACTGAGAATTCTTTAAGGGACTTGGTCCATCGAAAATATTTACATTATGTGATCAATCAACTCGAGGTATCTCTTTCCCCTTTCTTCAATTGATACCTTATTGCAACAATTACGCAAATACGACTGATCGTATTATCCCGTCAATGCGATGTTATCACACAGCAAATTCCTGAAGAGATGTGCTGCAGTAAAATGAGCGTGGTGACTATGCTGATTTGTCCTATACATATCATAAGCCTTGTGAGAAGAAGGCCTTATTTTTCGCTTTCGTCACTTTCATATTGTTTCAACCCTTTTGGGGTATATTCAGCACTAAAAATGTCCCACGAATAATCATTAAAAAGTGCATTGGTGCACTAAATGCACGTATAATATATTAATATATGTTATATAACGACTTCTTCTTCCCTTCGCAGTCTTTTTAATTATAATCATATTTTCACAAATGTTTCTGGCATATACTCGGGAGTAGAATCGTCTAATAAAGAACCATTTTAAAAGATAATGGGCATAATTACAAGTTTGATGTTCACTGTTGCCGTCAAAATTGACGAGAACATACCTTATTTCTTGGTGTGGTATCTAAAATAGCTCCACGTACCACATCTTTACTGCCATTTCCTTTGTATACAATTGATAAAAAAACATATTATATTAAATTGTATGCATTGATATTATCTTTGTGGAAGTAGATAGCCAACATAATAATATGTAAGTATTGAAACGTTATTTGCCACCAGGCGTTTGCCTGTTTCACAAGCAATCCGAATTTGCTCGTCTGCTACATAAAACCAAAATCCTTCTATTATACATTCAGATATGATAAGCCCGGCATTGGCATACGGGTCAGAAACATGAGTGATAAGCAACGTAAAACTTCTAGTACCGGAGCGAAAATTTATATGGGGAGTATAAGATCCAACTATTCGTTATTTGGCGATATATCATACGTAGCTACCTTCGGTGGAGAGTGAAACTATTTAAATATTAATATGTTGCTAAAATTAGATGATTAAGTGAAGCTATAATGCTGGGCCTGGCTCTGCCACATATTGTGGATGCATCCCGATAGTTATAACCTGACCTACCAACTACATTCTTCAACCTGACCGGTTTCGGCATCCTGGAACGGCGCTAAATTATTCAGCTGAGCCACGGGATACAGGCATGATCTGACAGGTCGCGAGGGTACTGATGGCCGACAAGGACTCTTATTGAAGGCGTATTGTATCACATTTAGGATTCGGGAAGAATGAGAAAAAGAAATCGTTCTCTTTCTTTGATCATGGCGATATAGATTCTTCATCATGACGATAAAGATTTGTCATTTTTATGACTATAAAGATGAGTATTTACTGACGTGATAATAATTAACTAAATTAATTACTTATATAATTAAAACTGCGAAGTTATATCTACATAAATCAGTTATTTACATCTAACTAATGCAATAATCACAAGGATAATCGTGTGAATGCCTCGCATCCTTTACTTGCATGGATACCGCTCGAGTTCTCCAATAAAGCAATAAAAAAGATATTCTAATCGAGCCGCCCATAACTTCTTACTTTAATTGCCATTTCATTGTTTACCACCTCTTCCATGAACTGTGACCCTGACTACAATAAATAAATTGATACATACAGATTTAATCTCGCATCGTTGTCACCGGTATATTATTGTTCAGATATTACTGTTCATCTCAGGGTTGACAAAATTGTAATCAAAAAATTATTACTCAATATATTATTACGAATTAACCACTACATCGAAATTTTTATTTTTTTAACTCTGCAATTCGGAATGGACTTTAACAGTTGCCTAGTTACCGGAGAATAATTAGAGCGAATTACTTCAGGCACAAGAATTGTGTGGGGCGCAAAATGTTATTGGGGGCGCAAGTTCTGGTTGAAATTAAAAATGTATAAGCGAGAAACCATGGGGGCCATCGTAACAATTTATGCACGTAGTCGCAATCTTTGGAATTAATATATACAGGAGTAATTTCCATTTCATGGTGCTTTACATGTTATAAAAATATAATTTTCAACTAATATCAATTTCATAACTTTCTTTAAAATTTGTTTTGGCTGTCATATATTATATGAAAATCGCTCAAAATAACATCAATACAGATTTTGTTAGGAAATAATTTGGACAAATTGCCCTTGCAAAGGAGATTTTTTTAATATGCATATCATATATTGTCTCCCCGGTAGCGTCTAGCGCGTCCCCGCGCCTAGCGATCCGGAGAATGCGGGTTTGAATCCCCATCTGTCAAATTTTACTCCTCTTTCGGAGTGGACATCGTTACACTGTGGAGATCCATATCCTCCATGTTGGGAGCGAACATGGTATAAAAAAAAATTATATATATTTCTATCTTAAAGTCTTGTTAAATTAAGACAGACGCGCATCAATGTTCAAATATATTTCCTTGGCGCTTTCGCAACCACATATTTTCACACAATTCGTCATGGGTAAAGACTTATTAATATTAAAATTGTTCTCAAGCAGTACCTTATAGAATCTATTTAATACAACCTCCCGGAGCGGTCCGTAAACCAGGTTAAGGGTCGAGGCATTAATTATTTTGAAAACTTCCACCAAATGGTTTGGTTCTTCAAATAAATATTTTTTTACGATTTGTCTCCGAGTCGTTTTTCTTTAAATCAAAATGACAATCAATTCTCGTGGAAAAAATCTAACAACATAAGTTTTGACAGTGTGCCACAAGAGCAAATTTCATGGCTTTTAAATAATTTACGGCGTCATACGGCGAGCGTGATGATCTCTCACATAAACTGCTTGACCAAATATGTCTCCACTTTATCATTCTATTTCATTTAACTTCTAAGACTAAGACTAATTTATATTTACTCCCGGTGCATTCCCGTCAAATTAAGTAGATCACTTCTCGATATCAGAACTTCATAATACGCCTGATTAATACGAGGTGTAAGGACGGCGCGGTAGATGGTAGGCACATTAGGCAGTGCGAATATCCGTATATCCCACTTCGAAAGTGCCCATTTCCACGCTGTTTTGATTCATATGCTTAGTACACAATACATTACATTACATGGTATTCAACTCCATCATTACACAGAAAAAAAAACTGCATTTTAATAAACAATTTTCAATAAGATTCGTAAATAAATTAAAGTATCAAAAAATACGATTACGGTAGTATAGAAGCAGGTAACCCTAATTTATATAATTTTGAAACCAATCAAAACCTCTGTAGCCAAATAAGAGTATATATAATAGATAAATGTGTATCGAAAGGATGAGTTTAAAATTAAGCACTAAATGTAATGTAGTTCCATCAATATTTGGCTTTCTCACGCGCAGGCGACATTTCCCTCTCTCGCTTTATTACTAATACCATTATTATGACGTTTGATAATTACAAAATATCAACACGTCGCTTTTCACATAACGAACAGGCTTGAGCAAACATATAGACGGGAAATTACATTCATTTACTCACCTGTGCGTCTAAATGTATCAAAGGTGAGTGATGGCGGAAAACCCACCACACAAACGTGAACTGTGAATAATTTTAGTTCATTTACTTCGTCGGCTACTAACTAATGTAATAGATTGATTGATACAAGATATATAAACTTATGAGAATTCCACATTTCGACATATGAACGAAGTATTCGGTGATAAAAATACAGGTGAAGACAATACAATAAAGGTAATAGATAGTAATTGCAATGGTAATCTTGCATCTGCGTACAGAGATTTAATAATAATACCGAATGGCTCAAAACTTATGTTCGTGAACAACATTTTTTCAAAATAATTATTTAAGATACAATGATTCAAACGGTGTTGATATGAACCTTCAACGACTTACATTGCTAAGTATTTAGTATTAAGAATTCACGAATAATATGATTTAAATAAACCTATATTTAAAATATTCGTTTTTTATACAATGTTCGCTCCCAACGTGGAGTATATGGATCTGCACAGTGTGAAGATATCCACCCCGAAAGAAAATTATATGGAACTCCGCAATGTGAAGACGTCATGACAGATTATTTTTCACGAGAATTGTTTGTCAGTCAAATACTCAACCCAATGGGCATCCAGTCCTGCATTTTTCGGATTTTTATAATCAGACATATGAGTAATCGAACCCGCATTTCCCAGATTGCTAGGCGTGCACGCTACCAACTACGCTACCACTATTCATTAACATAAGTATTTATTTTTCGCCTGGTTTCACCTTGCGGCACTTTCAGGGTGTAATAATAATTACACGTTATTATTTATCAGTTACTATTATTATATTAACATATTGTCGCCAATATTGCAGGAACACGTATGTCATTTTTTTCATTTAAGTGACTTTGTAAAGTACAGTTTTATTTCTTCCTATTATCTCTATTATATATTTATTTTCTCTTATATCATTGGCACATTTTTGCATTAGCATTTAGTAGTATTTTGCATATGTTTATGAGACGTTCACAAATTATGTGAAACATTCTACTTTACAAAGTGGTTTAAACCAAAAAATCAAGATAAGTGTTCCTGCAATATTGGCAAGGATATTGTTTTTAAACATAGAGCCTGAATATATGTGGCCAAGGACGAAATCTCAATTGGTGATAACGAATCATATGTGAGAAGATTTTTTAAACAAAATCCATTTTAATTAAGCATCGCCACCAAATAAATTATCATAATAATTGTGTTAAAATAAATGTTACCCAATTGAAGTCGTTGGTAGAGTGCCTGATAAAATATAATAAATCACGCATATGGATGATGGCTGGTGATGTCAATCGAATATAATTTATACGCCGGATGTGATGTCACGGAAATAGCCGTATTGTCAACTATAAAGGTGCGGCCACACGAAAAGTGCGCAAATATTGTGTCGAATTTATTATATCAACAATCAATTCAATATCTCCCGAGCAAACAATCGGTAAAGAAACAAAAGCCGATAAATTAACATTGGCAACACGAAATAAATATAATATTTAAACAATTCCAATTTATGCTCATAAAATTCCAGGACTTTGCAAACCGTAAATCGCCCAAAGAAATACAGACATCATGTAAAATAGCAAAAACTATATTTTTACCACGTTTAAAAGTGGACCATATGGACCTACTTCACACTGTGAAGACGTCCCTTACGAAAACGGAGTATATGGATCTTTCGTAATGTGAAGACATGTCTGGAGAGAATTGGTCGTCAGATTATTGCTCAACGCAATGGCTGTCCAGTCCTGCATTTTCAGATTTCTTAAAATCTAGATGTAGGAATCGAACTCACACTCCTCGGATGCGAGGGGCGTACGCTTACCTCTTCACCATCGGGGGGATTGATTTAGCTGCAGATTATTTTTAGGCACATATGGCGCGATAGTCTTTATAATGATGTCAAAACCGAAATAGCTATCGACAAAACGAAATTATAGTGCAGTCACTATCAAATGAATTTCAATTATGAAACAACTTTAACCTATCCCTTTAATACAATGACGTGAGATTATTTGTGAAACTTTCGTTAAAACACACTTATTAATTAGGTAGCAGATTTTTGTTAACCTCGAGTCTTGACACGGTTCTTAATTTGATGAGGAAGAAAAAGAAATACATTATATATAATCAAAAGTTTAATGTAAATTTCCGATTTGTTGAATGAAAATCTCGTTAAATAGCTGATTGCGGCACATGGATTAAAAATTCCTGGCGATTCGCATAAAATTATTGTATTTACAAATTATACACACATTCACATCCGCTCTGTGTTTTAAGTTCGAATCAACATTCATACGAATTTTAAACGATGTACCTATAATATTTACACTAATAATTATAAAATTTACCTACACTTAAGAAAACTGTAAATGAAATTCACTCTAATGATACATACTCAAAGTAAATTGAGTGCTCGCGTCATCAAACATATACAATACAGACAATAAGCATGTGTATCGAATGATTTAATGAGAGATTTAATGGGTACATAATTAAATCGTAGCCGAACTCGCGTTTTATTCAAAATTATGTAAAGCCGTTAAAAACATATAATATAGCTTGACATATATCATTTGACTAAAGATAGATTGAATGTGCATAAACATCGAATTAATCACAATATTGTCAAGAGATTTCAACGCAGCGGTTTTGATCAAACGCAACTCGATGTGCCAAAAATTTATTTACATGGAAGTACACATAATAGTATTAACGTATTGGCAGTTTTTAATGCTTCTAAGAATATGGATGTTATTTGAATTTTAGATTTTTGTTTGGTTAATTATTTTATTTTGAGACTATGCAAGAATGGCCAAGCCTGGAGATGATCAAGAAGACCAGAGGAATGAAGACACTTACCCCTAATGAGAAATTACAGTTCAGAAAAATCTCTTCATCCAGTATATGTCATCATCTAAATACATGAAATACATTAGAATTGCCCAGAAGTATAATAATTAAAAATGGAGAGGCTTTCATTGACAGTAGCAATCTACTGTCGATGAATGTCAATATACATGTAGCAAATATATGTATATATTCTTTTTCTTCATCCATATCCGCTCCCTAAGTGGATCATATGGATACCACGTGCCACCTCTAAGTCCGCCAGTATTCTTGCGTCCTCCCAGGTCATACCTGCATCCCGTAACTCCGCTTCATTCTATAGATAGTAATTAGCAGCCTTGCGGGACATCGTTGACCGGTCGGCTTAAAGAATAAGCAGGCCAGGTTAAGACTCCCTTGAGGTATCCGAAATATGTGGCCGAGCCTAGCCCAGCGTCGCAGCTTCATTTTGACAGTTATATTTATATATTTTTTAACCATGTTCGCTCCCAACGTGGAGCAATGCATCTGCACCGTGTGGAGATATCTACCCCTAAAGAGGAGTATATATTTACTTTAAAAAATCTGAATACACAATATTTAAATGAATGCAATCAATAGTAACGGATAGAAAAGTATATATATATAATATAAAGATGCACTCATACGGAGTAAGCACAAGTTTTAAAAAATGTGATTATTTTTGCAACAATGTTGCTCAAATCTGCGCTATTGCATTTAATTGCAGTGCTGCGGTCGACACATTTATTACTGCATCGCGGTAATGGCATTCGAAACTGTTGCAATTCTACACACTACTAAAAGCCTGTCTTGTCTGTCCGGTGGTATTATTTATTGTCGCTAACGTTTAGGCATCGAATTGTGTAAAATTACGGACTTTTATGGCCGTGCAGACATCTTGTCTATTTCCGTGGACGACGAGTAACTTACTTACAATCATATTTAACAGGTATGGTCAATCCGGAGATAAATATACTTGGTGACCTCACAATTGCATGTCACCCGAATTACAATACATATTTAATATTTAACAAGTGCAGTATTTCTACAATACAAACGTAGATAGTAGACTAGATGAATGATGTCCTACTATCTACTGGATAACAATAATAAGTGCTATAACAGCAAGCCTAGGTCGTCCTCATATTGCGGATGCCCCAAGAGTCTTAGACTGGCCTGCCTATTCTTAAAGTCGTCCGGTTTTTGGCGTTCTGGAACGACGCTAAATACTATCTATATAATGCATTCGTGGAGTTCGGCGGAGTTACGGAATGCAAGTATAACCTGGAAGGACGCAAAAGTACTAACTAGCGACGGAGATTCTTGGAGGCGGCATGCGGTGTTCACATGCTCCACTGGGGGAAGAGCTATCTAAGAAGAATGAGAATAAAGCTGTATTTTTATACTACAAATAATATAAAATACGATATAAAGCGATAGAAAATTTATCTAGAGAGTGTATTTAATTGAGCTACGCGGGATCTAAGCATGATTCGGAAGACGCTGGAAAAGCTTGACTGTGGAAAATATAATAAAAAGCAAAAGAAAAATCTATTATATCTAGAATGTATTCGACGAAACTACGGGATGCAGGCATGACATGAAAGGACGCATAAGTACTGGCTGTCGACAGGGATCCTTGAAGGCACCATGAAGTATCCATAATGTTACAATTAGGTAGATTGTTTTCAACCTCCGAGTTCGGATACGCGTATGTTCGTATTCGGATAATTCATAAGACCATTTTGGCGAAAATTAATAAACCTAATTGACTCAGCTAGTGCAACGTTTGCAATATGTATTGCGATGGAAATTTAGCCCGTTAACTACAATTCCGAAGCGCCTAAATTAACCTCTTAATATGATGTATTTACATTATGTTATTCATTCATTTCCGCTGATAGTTTTCACACGTGAGTGTAGAGATAAGCGTGGAATACACGTATGCCTAGGTGAACGCAATGCGGATTGGTCATACCTGACAAATATACAAACAATGCGTCAATGGGAAGAGAAACGATCATTAAAATGTAGCCGTTAATTCCATATTTCATGTTGGCAAACAGAAAGGCGCACCTCGGAATGCCGCAACTAGCGAACCAATCACTTCTCGCTGGCACAACAATAACCATATTATTGTCATTCTGCGGTCAATACTATTTTTCGTTTTTTAGAACAGATAATGCTACAAACCGCTTCCTTGAAGACGAAACACTGTATTTATTATCAATCGATTTGTGCTGTAGCTATTAAAAACATAATCCGTAAAATATGGAGAGTGAGAAGCTTGTCAACATTTCTTTCAACCATCCATCGCACTCTTTTAAAAATATGAGGTCATTAATTATTAAATAAATTATAAATTTTTGATCTACGGTGCTTGATTCATTTACAAGGTAGAATATTTCATGTAAAAATAGCGCATTTTATATTATTGGTTGTATTAAAAAATATAAGTAGTATAGCATACTAGGGAGATGAACGATTTAATTTGGATGATAGATAATAAATACTGACAAATATGGTTAATTTTATAATATATCAATTCAAGAATTAGAAGGAAAAATAAATGCACGTAAACTAAAAAAAATGCGGGCATGTCAATAACTTGGAATTCACAGAATTGCAGATTTCTATATTCATAATACTTATTTTACTGGTATCTTCCTTATATTTAAAATAAAGTTTAAAATATCTATATACCATGTTTGCTCCCACAGTAGAGCATATGTTATTTCACATTTCGAAAATATCCAGTCCGAAAGTGAAGTATATAGATCTCCACAATGTGAAGACGTCTTGACAGATTATTTTTCAAGAAAAATGTTTATCAGACAGTTACTCAATTCAATCTAGTCCTGCATTTTTAGATTTTTTAAATCCAACAGATGGGGAATCGAACCCGCATTCTCCGGATTGCTAGACGCCCATGCTACCGGGGAGACAAGTTAACATCGTTACATATTAATAAATAAAATAACACTAACTTACTTTTTAAAATTCTACTTTTTTACCATTTGAATAAGCTAGATTTACACATCAAACATATGAATTTGCAGCAACGAATTTTGAGTCCATGACTCATAATTCAAAGCGCGCTCTTAATCGTGCGCCCCGAATCCATAGCTGTAAAATTTGTTTATTTAATATGAAATCGTGATGACTTGTAAACGAGTAATTTATTGGGTCGCCAAGATGTAGATAAATTGTTTAATTAAATAACAAACTAAAATACGCGAAACATATTATAGTGCGCTGTTGTCATATATGTATGACCTTGATGAGCTGTCAGCAGCTGAGGAATTAAAATAACAAAACATGATTAAGAATTTAAATGCAGCGGACAAATATTTGAAGTTAATTAATGAACGTATAAACCGAAGAATATCAATTACGATACAATCAAAATATTAAATCAGAGCGCTGTTATGTTATAAATTTAATATTGGAGACGTATCAAGGAATGCTGTACAGACATCGAGATCGCTATTGATTTGGTTTGTCCGTCATTTAAAATGATCCCTCAGATCCCTTAGATATTAATGACTTCGAATACGCTTTGTGACACAATAATAAGACATTACTGCTGGAGCGTTTAACCCTTTCGCGATGGTTCCGCAGTACAATAATCAATATAATATATTTATTAGATTTAATATGATAAACTATTTAAAATTTTATGGATTCTTCTTCTTCTTCCATGTTCGCTTCCTAAGTGGAGCATATGGACACCACGTGC
>JAGVSQ010010904.1:0-12591 GCA_022683975.1 Rhyacophila evoluta
TTAGAATTTAAAATCAATTTCCGTCAAGCACCATCAGTCGAAAATATTAATTATTAACTGTTATCGTTATTAAAAAAAAAACTACCATTCTTTGTTACATGGATCTCTAAAATGTGAAGACGTCTTGATAGATTAATTCTCACGAGAATTGTTTGTCTTTGCAATCATTAACAACATCCATTTCTGCATTTTTAGATTTTTTAAATCCGATCCGAAATCACATTCCCCGGATTATTTGTAAGGTGTCAACGCTACCAACTACGCTAGACATCCATCTTAAAAATGTTGAATTGAAACAATTTCATTTTTTATTTCTTTCTTTTGGAAAATCCTTGATGGCGCCCCTCGCTATCGTCTGTGTTGACGGTGCCTTGATACAGCTCTGCTTATATGTAAATACAATCTGTGAATATCCAAATCTGTGGTTTAGAGAAAGAGCGATGAAATACGTCTCTTGGTATTACTATTGTAGAATAATTTTGAAGCTGGCTTGCCTTACCATAAATATTTAACTTCGCAACACGGATATTGAATTAGAAGCTAGGCAATACGCGCGCTGAAACTTTAAAGTAGTTCGTAATTTTAGAAATTGATTAAATCCACAAGTGGTGCTAAATTGTACAACTTTGCCGCGCATAACAAACCCCAGCCTCTATTTTAATCGATGGCTTGACTAGGAAGCCGCCCTCTAAACCGCGATTTCCGACAGAAATTTACACAAAGTTTTAACCATCGCTTAGGTTTAAGTGGCCTCCTACACGTGACATTTTTGAATAATGACCCTGGCAAGTACAGCACTTCTGTATTATTAGAATGGAGCGTGAAGAGCCATCAAATTTGAGAATTATTAAACACTTTTATCCACTCCATAAATTAACGAATTCCATACTAAAATTTGTAATATTATTTCTACTGTAAAATATACCCCATTAAATATGCAATTATAAATTAGACGGCAAACAACGAACTCAGAATTTTATCACAGGCAAATAATAACGTATAATTGAAAACTAAAAACTTTATCTACAGTTTGATTATAATCGTATTTCTAACTACAAAATAGATTCATTTATTTTGTATTAAATTACTCTTGTTACATTTAGATTAAGATTTTTATGACACGTATTAGACCACTTACCAAAATTTCATATTTTTATTTACAAACTATTTTATAGCAAGATGTTTTTTATCAGTGGCGTGACTACAAACTCAGCGCCCTAGAGCAAGTAAAATCCCTGCGCACCCTATAGCTTCTGGTTTTTTTACGTCTGACGCTTTCTTAATTTTTTTCGGAATTTGTGGTTCTTCTTTGTGTTTGTCTCTCGCGCTTATATAACTTTACTTATTACTTCCCCTTGATTCGTGCGCCCGGAGCAGCCTGCCCTAATTGCTCTGTTTATTAAAGTATCAAAATTTTAGTTTAATTCTAGCTTTTAGAGAAAACTGCTCTCAATTCATGTTTTTAAAGAGTTAAATGTTAAAAACATAAGTGTTTTTTGATATTGTCATGAATTATCGTTGATATTTACTTGACTATAAATACAACAGGATTAAATTATTTTTATTTTTAAATTAGCTTCGTGAGAAACCGAAATTGCAGAAGTTTTGAAATATTACATATTAAATATAAAGCCCTTCATTTACAATTAATGTTTCTGATTGGTAAACTTTGCCGACTGAAATTTGCATTCGAAAATTTACTACTAAAGTTTCAATCAAACTATAATATTAAATGAAAATCCATAATTTACTGCGTAGATAAGCTTAAATAAATAACTAGCGTTGTTATTTCAGCCATTATAATAAATCATGGCGATGTATGTTATGTCTATTACATATTAGATGAATCAATTATTTGAAAACAAAACTGTTCACATAAATATAATCATGAATGTTAAATACGAATATTAATAATATTGCATACTCAGAAAATTTCAATGAATAATACAATAATAAAGAAGAGAATAACAATAATAAAGAGAGCTTAAAAATAATTAAAACGATTTCATAGAAATATTTTGAAAGTGTTAAACTTACCACCATATAAGCGTCCCCAATAGTTTCCACTTTATAGACGTCGTAGCTTTCGATAATAGAATCAAAGCACGTGTAAAGATCGTTGAGAAAATCGACGACCTGAAATTGCAGTGAAAATTTTAAGAATTTTATCGCCCCGAACATGTCCGGTGGGTAATTTCAACGAGTGTTACGTAAACCAGCTTTTGTGTGAGCTTTAGCTTCGTTGCCAATTCACCTACACAATGAATTTTTCCATCCGGTATGAAAACGATTTATTTATCTGCTGGTAGAACTTATTTGAAAACTTTTTCAATTAAGAGATGTTTTATTAAATTTGTAATAACCAATATGTTTTATCGTTTTCTCGAGTCATAAAAATAAACATACAATGCAAATGAATTCAAATATTAAATGCCGAAAATTAAATGATGTTTTACATACATGATTGTGTATTCCAAGTTATGAGTGTTTGACATAATATTTACGTACTTTAAATATTCGACATAATTTTATTTTGTATTAAACTGTGAATGTATGGTTTTAGTATATATTCAAAATAACGATAAAAAACCATTTTTAAAATTATGTTGTGGTGCATTGTAAAACAATTTAGACCTGAAAATAGTTTTATTTAAAAACACTTTCTTGTAAAAGTATAATTGTATTTTAAATAAAAGTTAATATCTGATATATTTTATGGCCGAAAACATAACACGTGAAACCTGGCCTAGGTGTTAAAGCTCTGTCAATTCCCAAAACCAGCTTTAAGCTTCCGGGCTCTCTAATATATTTTGACGTCTCATTTGAAAACAATTTAGAAAAACTTCTTGATACATATCTTAATATTTATTTTACTAGTAAAAAGATCACTTATTTTAATCGGAATTTGAAAATAATTTTAACCAGTAATTTGTATTATAAAATTACAAAGCCGATTGTGATTTGTTTATCAACATATTTTTCTTGAAAAATATCTTCATTTGAGTGAAATCGGAGAAGAGAAGATTTAATGCATTATTGTAATAAAAATATTCGTAAAGTTTTTCATTGATGAACAACTTGTAAAATTTTGCGAACATTCAATTATGGTAGCATCAAGAGCTTTTCAGAAAAAAATTGTATTTTCTTCTATCATTCTGCTATACTTTGAATGCACGGCAAAATAATTTAATTAGTTGTATAAGAGTACACATAATAATATTAGAGTGGTGTACATATATAATATATGACTTATCATTAAAATATAATGGATTTCAAAAGAAAAAATAAATGCATTTAAAAAAATACCTGCAATGGCGTGCTCTCGGCAGACATGGAAGTGAATCCGACGATATCGCTGAAATAAATGGTAACGCAGTCGAAATTCTCCGGGTCCACTTTGTTGCCCCTCTTCAATTGTTCCGCCACTGGCCGGGGGAGCATTTCCAATAAGAGAGCCTCTGCGATTTTCACACAAAACAGATGTTGAAAATGAAAAAATAAAATACGAAAAAGCCATTCAAACATTATTCGTTGTGTAACTACAGAATCTACAGAAATTTAGATAAAAGATTTTTTTTTTTGAGTAATGGAGATGTTTCTTTTATTATTACCTGTTTTCTTTTTTTCCTCTTGCAATTGGTCCGTCCGTTCGTCAACGAGTACTTCTAAATTGTTCGCGTATTTTTCCATCATCGCCATCATATTGTCAAATATATTAGGTTTCCTATAAAACACACAAAAATACACATTCCGTAGTATTCTTTATATGGGGATATATTTAAAAAAAAAACTCGGACCTCGTATAATACGGTTCTAGAAAAACGTCGTGTAGTACAAATCCGTGTTAAACGAAGTTCAAAGTTTTATAAAAAAAATACGGTATGCGTTCCTAAAGTATATAGAAGTTCAATATTAAATCCTTCATTTTTTCCAATAAATAACATAAAAAATATGCATCTATTTAACATACATGGACGATATATATCACTCATCGAGACCATCACTTACAATCCTACTTATTCGGCTTCTTTTTCAAGATGAGTTGTGAGTTTTCACTTTAGAAAGACCTGAGAATTCTTGTTTTTAACCGTTTAAAACTACCTATTAAGCGTAGTTATTGTCTACTTTTGGCATGTAAATCTTAATTTCTTAATTTCTTTTTCCAAGCACTTTTGCAATTTCTTCTTGGACTCCAAACTTCTTTCCATTGTATTGCCATTTTCTACAAAATAATATTCTAGGCTATCAGCTTTTTTTAATATGCTTCCCAACTGAGTAACATGATTGGTTCATCTAACATTTCGACTAGTTTATCTTTGTTTAAAGCACGGTTCTTCATTATCTATTTGATATCTTGAATATCCAGATTTTCAAATCATTCTCCACCAATACCGCGATAAAATATTAATTATCTTCTTCGTATTCATCATGTATTGATTGTTTGTCAGGAAGTATTATTTAAAGTGATTTTATTTATTTCTTTGACTGTTTTTTTATAAATCTAGTCGAATATGACGAATAGAATATTTTTGTGATGATGTAGGAGAGTCCAAACCAGATATGTTAGTATGTAATTAATTTATATAAACAAAATATCGCACAATGCATCAACCGTGTTATATCGAAACCATGTTGTAGAAGTACCGTGTTATACGAGGTCCGGGTGTAGTCACATTTTAGTATGTCCATATTTATCATTATCACACGAATAAGATTCCAGTTACTCTCATGTTTAGCACCTCGTATCGCAGTATTGAAGGACCGAAGCTTAAATAATACCATTTTTAAATACGATCATGTTGAAGATCGATCACTAGCGAGAAATAGACCAGCAATGAGATATGAATGTTTGAAAATTGAGAAGGAAAGTTTATTGTGATTATTTTATTATTTTCCAACGTTCCATTTTTAAATGAAGTCTCATTCCCTTGTCATTTCTCGACCATTATTTGCTTCTAGTTATTATATAATAAATCCATGTATGAGTTTTGTTTCGTTAAAAGGTGTTTTTTTTCGCGGGATAAAAAAATGATAATTACATTTGCAACGTTACGTTTAATGCTTTCCTGTTCGTCTTAAAACCTTTTTTATGCACGAGGTCATGCATTTTCATGAAAGCAGCTAAAATTTAAACTGCAGAGATATACTTTTGGATAAGCATTCATTTCATAATTATGGTGGAAAACGCAACGTTCAAATTTATTTGAATTTATTTCAGAGAGACGAATATAACTGAAAATAAAATAGTAGTAAAATAGATGTTTCATCTTTAAATTTTATGATCAATTATGAATAACTTTGAATGAGGTCACTAATAATTCTTGATTAAAAGACGTTTTTCATTTAATTAAAAGTTTTTAATTTGCATTTATTTTAAAAGTAAAGTGAACTAATTATACCATATTTGCACCGAAAGTGGACCATATGGATCTAAATAGAGTGAAGGTATCCGCTTCAAAAGTGGATTATACAAATTTCCCCAACGTGAAGACATGGCTTGACAAGTTATTTTATTTATCAGAGAATTACTCGACCCAAAGGACATACAGTTCTGGATTTTCGGATTTAAAAAAAATCGATAGATGTAGGAATCGAACTCGCATTCCCTAGTTGCGCGGCGTACATGCTAATCTCTGCGCTACCATGATAAATACTTATGCGAAAAGAGTTATTTTATGTTCAAGTTGAATGCTCAGTTGTAGATTATAACTATTTAAAAGTATTTGTACCAGCTGAATTATTGTATTTAACGAAAAATTGTCGTAATAAATATTAAATGTGTAATGCATATTATTTTATAAAATTAAGTAAAAAGTCTGGTGTCCTTTCATTTTTTGGCCTCTTCTGTTATCTACTTAAATTTAAGTCTATCTTTAACTAGTTAAATATTGTAATTTGGAATGTATCCATTAAAAACGTTACGAACTAGATAAGTCGACGAATTCGCCATTTACGCTATTTGGTTTACTTACATTCCTTTTCGCAGAGGCCGTAGCTTCGTTCTTATAGCTTTGAAATCTGGTCGATCTTCAGGTTGTTCCGCCCAACACTCCTTGAGGCATTCCCTCACAAAGTCAAAACTGCTCTCTAATGGCTCCAAAGAAGGCCTGTTGAATTAAAGAGAACAGTCTAAAAATAACACGAAAATCGTCACTACGTTAAAATATGCAAATCTCTTCCATTCGCAAAAATCAATACAAGGACAAATCCGAACAGACGCTAAATGAAAAAGGAAAGATTTTCAAAGCACATTTTTAGAATAAAATACAATTTAATTAAAGAAAAAGAAAAAAAATCGTTAGTTTTTATAGTAGACGTTTCCGATATTGATTTTTTTTACCGAATAAGCAACGCATTTAGTATGATGCGGAAGTTTTTTTCAGAAAAAAATTGATACGAATTAAATTACTCAAAATTTGTGAACCTTTATATGACTCTCTTATACGTTAGTTGAAGCCCAGATTGATACGTTTGTATACGTAAAATATGGGAACTTAAAAATGATTTTCAGTTTAAAATCAATTCATATTATTAACAGCTGATAATATAAATCACGTGTCGCTAAAATGGTCGATTCAACATTATTGGAGATAGATCTTGGCAGGCAATCGATTTTTTGTTTGTAATAATTAATATAAATAAATTAGACGATAATTTTTTTTTGTGAAGGATTTGAAAATGACATGGTAGTCGATGGTAAAAATACTATAAAATATGCATATAAATGTTGAATTTCTCCTTTTAACTCTTGTCTTATCAAATTGCGATAAAATATATATACTGGCTGTTTTGTATTTTAATATAATGTCTTTAAAAATATTTGGAATACCCTCAGTTCAATTCGAAATATATATATTAAGTAATTTACAAACATTGTTATAAGCTAAATTTTACTCATATACATGTACATAATACAGATTAATATAATGTAGCTATTTACTATAACAGGTTATTTATTATTTCTATCGGTGATTTCTTGTCAGCCAATAGCTCAATCCACTATGGTGCATGTGCTGCATTTGAATCCATGTTAAAATCTTGGTGATTTTTATGCTGTTACGGACCGAACTATTCACAAGTTTGGTCGCTTATATCTTGGCGCAGTGCTCCGTAACATTTTATCTTTCACGACACACTTGACGTATTTTCAAAAAAGTTGTGGCACACTACAAATAAAAATGTAAGAAATGCCTCTATTTATTATGTTTTTTTGATATTGGAGAAATGCGCCACGGCACACCCAGAATCGTCTCGCGACACACCACTGTGCTGCAGCACAGCAGTTGCGGAGCACTGCCTTAGCCGATAAGTAAGATGATACATTTTTTGTAGCTAAAATAATAATTGTTATTAATATGCAAGCATGCGATAATAATATGTGAATAAGTTTTCCAGAAAAATCTCCGATATTCTTAAGTTAAGTCTCAATAATTTTCGTAAATTTGAATATAAATTATTTTTCAAGATGGAAAGTATTTCAATGTAAAAAAATATTCGCTCGAACGATCGGCCATCTGCTTCTTTTCTTTATTTAAAATGATTTTTCTAGTAATGTCGGCAATAAATTGATATCTTGAAAAGTTTATTAAATTTAGCAATCTTCAGAGAAGCGTTTTGAACGCTTTTAAAGCAATATGAAAATGGCGGCAAGTCTGGCGTTAATCGAGACACAGCGCAAAAGAAATATGATTCATAAATACATTTTTTTGTTTTAAATGATAAAATTTAGAAAATTCTCCACCTATATTGAACATGTCGCATCGTTTTCATTCAATTATATGATTGGTTAAATTTCAAGAATGCGAAACACGAAACGATATTAAGGCCATTACACACCAGAATTATTAAATTTGCCAATGTGTATAATCAAAAATTGTAGATTCTGCACTTATCAAACAAAAAAAAAACCCCCGGTTAATTAGAATGGACATATGTTTTTACCAGCTCGTATTAAATATCTGTTTTTTCAGGCTGACCTGTTCTCCTAATCATATTTACTTTTATTTTTAATATTTTCGTCAATTTGTGTGTAAAGTTTTTCCATAGAACTATTATTGCAAAAATAAAAACTTATTTCTACATCGTTTCGTGTATTATAAGGTGACGATTTTATATATGTATAATATATTATAGTTTTGTATGAAATTCGACTTACGAACGGTTCTACTTACGACAGAAATATTAGAACGTATCTCCATCTAAAATTGAGGGACACCTGTAGATGTTTCCAGATAAAAATAAATACGAAAAAAACTTATTTTGGATTATAACATTAATACGTAATATGGACTAAATACTTAACAATAATATGGACAGTAAAATTGGAAGTCATATTAAAAAAGAATTAAAATTGACAGATAGCTGCTTGCCAAATTTGCCGCGAACTGCATGCTGTATGAAAATTATTTTTCACGGTAATTCGCACACAATATTGCTATTTTATACCCATATTCGCTTCCAAAGTGGAACATATGGATCTACAAAGTGTGAATATATCTACTCCGAAATTAGAGCATATAGATTTCTGCACAGTGAAGACATGCCATTACGGACTGTTTTTCATGAGAATTGCTTGTCAGAAAATTACTCAACTCAATGAGTACCCAGTCAAGCATTTTTGGATTTTTAAAATTCGATAGAGTGCGAATTGAGCCCGAACAGCCCGGATAGATAGGCGCTTATGCTAACCTCTACGCTATCGAGGCAGCAAAACAATAAAATCATCTTAAAAGATTTACATGTATCTTGTATAGTAAGATTCCAGTTCACGTATTTTTTGTATGTATTTGAATCCACAAAAATATACACACTTCTGGTAAACTATGCCTAGTTATAAATTGTTGTAAAAAGTAAGTACACTCATCCCTCGGTTTACGCGGTAGATACGTTCCAAGAGAAACCGCATAAATCGAAACCGCGTAAATCGAAACTTCATGCAACATACGCGTTTGCGTGACACGTGCCACAAAATATGTATGATTTTTTGAAAAAAATGTATTTTTTTCTAGCCGCGTAAAAGTGAAACCGCGTAAAATGGATACCGCGTAAATCGAGGGATGCATGTATTTAAAAAGTGAACGTATGTATGTTGAATATAATGTTTCAGAGTAAATATGAAAACTTTATTGATTGGCTTAAATTATATTTACATCGTCATCATTCTGTAACCGCATTCTTCCCTTGAAGTTAACAAGCCTTTAACTTGACTTAAATAGACTTAATTAAATGAAACTTAAGTGTAAGTGAAACTCTCTCAGTAATATTGTTATGCCGTTGAGTTAACATGCATAATATATATTGAAGCAAAGCCTATTAAGTTCAGCTGGAGCTTAATTGCGGTATGTTGGTTAGAGGCTTTGAAGCATACTGTTGTAAGATCATAGTAAACACGCTACTAAAATTAGAAAGCAAATAATAACTAATCATTAATGGCGTATAGTAAAGTCAAACAAACGTGAATATCATATTCGTTGTATGATTTATTGATGTAACGATTCAAGGTTTTGTTTGAACAAAGAGGGAATTGTTTTTATAGTTTACGTGATGGTTTCCGAAAATCATGTGTTAAATAAGATTATTTTTCCACTGTAGTATTTATTGCTATTTAAGCCTAAGTAGGATTATTAAACAAAATTGTTATACACATATACAAAAAGCATTTTTATGATATAATAATGGGGCGGGTATATTTCCGAAGTGAATTTATTCCACAATGCCAAAATTTTAACTAGAAAATTTTGAACAAGTATTTTTTTATGTAAAATAAGAGATATGGCATGTAAAGAAGAAAAACGATCTATTATATAAAAAATCAACATTCAAAAACATGCTATATAGTGGTTTAATTAATACAAAAATGATTTCCTTGAAATAATACCTTCAAAATGCTCTCATTAAATTCTAGCACTGTAGAATAAGTTCACTTTGGAAATACAACCCGCAGTATAAGTATATTCATATGGTTAACTGTTTAAAGCACACGGGAAATTAATTTCATATAATTTAATATATTTGTTATAACAAAAAGTTTTTTAGTCACTACACCGTTACGTTACCAACAATACACGTTTTAAATATAATAGATATTTATCCGTGGTAAAATTATATCAAAGTGATTATACTGCTATGAAATAGCTATCTTCAACACAAATTGATTTTAAAAAGATTTTCTAGGACTTTGTACGGACTTATTTCATAATATTTTTCTTTTTGTAGCCAAACCTATTCAGTATCACTTTCTTTGATCAATATAAATACTTTGAGTAATAATATGAACAATTTTTGTGTAAATCATTCACTGTATATACATAATGAAGTGTTTTTTTGATAGCAATTGAATAAAGATTAATAATTTATGGATTGTGTCAAAATCTGCTTAATAAAATTTTAAACTGATTGTAAATAATTATAAATTAAGAAAATGACTTAATATTAACAAACTTTTATATTAATTATTTAGTATCGTTATTTCTGTGCAGGGTTTTATATTTCAGGAGTATAAAGCTTTAAGTCAATTGATAATTATTAAAATACGCAATATGTCGATTATAAAAGCTTTAGAAAATCACTTATAAAATTCATATTTCAATATACTTTAAAAAGTACTTAATAATTTATCATCAGTTATTAGTTCTATATTTTCCTAATATTTTAAATTTCTTTGAGTACGTTTCCAACTACTTAAAGCGTATTTTTTTCTTTTGATCCTTATAGGATGTTTTAACAATTATTAATTCAAACACGAACGACGCTTAAGTATATTAAGTTTGTCTTAAACTAAAATAGATATGAATTATTTTATGCTTAATATTTAAATAATCAAAACTGCTATAGCTACCTGAAGGGAGACATTCCTGGAAAGGGCTCGGCAATCCTGGCCAAGAGTTCTGCGGGCGTCATAGTCTGTTCCCCGTAAGGACCTTTTCGAGTGTGCATCTCGTAGAGGATCAGTCCAAATGAATATATATCTCCCCGTGGTGATCCTGCTCCTTCACCTATCCGCAGTGCTTCAGGAGATCGGTATAATAGACCTGATAAAGTATTTTTAAGTAACGGTAAAGTCTCATTTTTATATTTTACAATATGTTATTTATATTAAACGCAAATTATTTAAAATGCGTCTTTTGTGTACCGCTTTGTAAAGTATGATATTATAGTTTATTTAAATTTTATAATGGCTTATTTTTTTTAAAGTTGTAATAGTAATTGTGGCATTGTGATAAAAAATCATTTAAGTAGCTTAAGTTGAATACACAATCTCTAAATGTATCCCCGTTAGCTATGAGGTTACCATATGCGCCTCACATCTGGGGAATACGGGTTTGATTTCCACATCTGCTGGGTTTAAAAAAATTTGATAATGTAGAACTGGATATCCATTGGGTTGAACAATTTTCTGACAACCAATTTTTATGAAAAATGATGTGTTAAAACGTGTTTTCACACTGTGGAGATCCATATACTTCAATATCGGAGCAGATATCTTCACACTACGTCGATGCATATGATTCACTTTCGGAGTGATCGTGGCAAAAAAATACATAATCTAAGATTTATTTTTTATTTTTATACCAGGCGAATGCCAAAGTGTAGCATATGGATCTACACAGTGCAAATATATCCAATTCAAAAGTGACATAGATGCATCTCCGCAATGTTAAGACATCTTGAAAGATTATTTTCACGAGAATTGTTTCTCAGACAATTAATTAACCCAATGGGAATCCAGTTCTGTATTTTTAGACTCTTAAAATTCCGACCGGAATCGAGCCCACATTCCTCCGATTGCTAAGCGTGCACGCTAACCTCTACGTTATCGGGGAGATATTGCTAGTTAACGATATAAAGCATCATTCAGTGTTTATAAAAGTCTTGCTAATGGTGTCACGTGTTTTATTCATTAATAGTGTATATATATAAAATAGTATAACCACTAAGTGTATTTACGCCTGTGATCATTTGTAAAATAATAATTGACAATCTGTGTTTATGTTCATACAACCTATCATTCATCGGCTCCTAATAGCACTGTAAGTGTAATAATCACGAAAACAACTCGCATTAATTAGGAGTACATTAATTTACACCCGTCATTCATTAGGTTATTGATTAAATTATATATAACTTGGATTCGTGGCTTTCCCATGAAAGCGACGATATGCAGTGTCGCGATACAATAAATATCTCAAATTTCTAGTAAAACAGTGTAGAAGCAATACAGCATTTCTTTCAATATTTTGAATTTTTATTACTTTATTATTCTTTATATATTGTTCCTGTTTAAATGTTTGATTTTTCCCATACAGAAAAAAATGTAATTGTAGTTTATTGAAATGAAAATGTTGAATTATTTATTTTGTAAATGTTGTAACATTACGAATTACAAGTTTAATACGTTAACAACACGATATACATATAGTTATGACGAAAACATTAAAAACATATTAAAATATAAAAAAATAATAAAGAAAGAATTGCAAAAAAAATATATATATACAGAAGGAAAAAGAGTTAGTTAGACAGATCCTATTCTGATTATGTATATAATAGCATCCATCTAAACTCGCTCTCACCTAGGTGGAAGATATCAAT
>JAGVSQ010010905.1:0-12591 GCA_022683975.1 Rhyacophila evoluta
CAATTACTCAACCTAATAGGCAACCAGTCCTGTATTTTTGGATTTAAAAAAAACCCGACACAGATGGGGACTCGAACCCGCATTCCCCGGATCGTTAGACGTTATTGGTCTTAAGTTTTCGTGCCACATTCGGACATATCAATTTGTATATATAGCTTCAATTATATTATGCGAGTTAAGTTCCCTAATTAACGTGATGCTATTGGAGCTATATTGGTTTAGGTGAATTTGGAAGTAGCAAGGAATCCATAAACTCTCATGGTCTAATTGAGGCTGTATTGGTGATACAACCAAAAAAATGTTCGATACAGTTTGTATTTAATGAATCATTCCCAAGGAGTCATAATAGAATTTCTCATAATAGTCATGCATTTGCTTTGTTATGAAGGTAAGTTCGTTAGGTTCGTCTCACATGCTTAGTCTTTCTACATTTTTTTGTATGCCGTCCGTTTCTTTTCTTTTCGGGGCGAAATACCGAGTTCAAATGTCATTAGCTCATAATCCTTTCTGATTTGAGTCTTCTTGTCGATGACTGATATTTACTATCTAGTGCTAAATACTCAAATAGTTTAGCTCGTGTATGCAGGTGTGGCATAATGTTGAATGAATTAATTACTGCTGATTTAACACGAATGCGCCTAAAATTAGTGCAGTGTACTCCACATGTCCAAAACTGAGCATCACAAAATAGGTACCAAATTATTCCATGAAACAATTCTTTGATCCAGAGAAATTTTATGTCATAAGATAGTAGTAAAATTTGTAAATGTGTTCATGGTGTCGATTCAATTTTTTGACCCTTAAATGGATATTCGTCTAAAAACTAAAAGCCATAGCTCAATGCAGACCATTCTTTTTTAAAATCTGTCCAAGCATTTTGACAATTTTATTTTAAAATACTTAGAAAACCTTCCTTCATTAATCAGAATTTGGTTCTCATACATTATAATTATATAAGCAGAATCGTAGCAATTATTTTGGCGCGTTTAGCAAATGTCAAATATGGCGTTTTCTTTTATTGTTAACAAAATCCACAGTTTAAAGAAACATCTGCGTTAATAGGTAATCACAAAAATTAAATGATTCCATTTTGTATTGGAGAAGGTATAATTAATAATATCAAAAATGATAAAATTTAAGTGTAAATTTGAAGCGCCTCTTTTTCTCATCAGCACAGTTCCTAGTTTGTTTATTATTCCTCTCGTTAGTTTTACAATCGACGAACGTTTATCCAATAATGTTTGTATCTGCCATGTCCGCATACGCAAACTGGCCGTGCTGTATTTTAGTATCAGCCGTAAGCAAACGTTTAATTTATCGGTGACCCACATATATGAGCAATATAAAAAAATCGCTAAATGCTAGTCAGTTCCTTTAGTGAAGTATTTTTTTGGCCTTGGATTTATCTAGGAAACCAAATATAATTAATCAATTTAAGCAACTAAAACGTCGTAAATGAGATGAAACATTGCTAAAACTCAATTAATTTATCATTCAGTAACAACGCCAATTAAAAAAAAAAACAGCTTCCTCATTATTTATGTGGGGAACAATATTGAAATAAATACAACATACCTACCGATAAAAAGAATATCGGCAGTTTACATAATAATATTGTGTGAAGTACCAGTTTATAAATCATTTGGCTGATTTGCTTTTTAAAATGATAGCATTTATAATAATTGCATTATTTATAATCACACAACCTTTCATTTTTATTGTGCTTGATATTTCAAGAAAAAAAACTTGAGGACGTAAAAGGATCGTTGTTAGCATTTTGCGTTCCTATCACGGAAAACCATACACCGTTGTTTTGTGTTAAAAAGGTTAAAACATGTTGCATTGGGATTCGAGTCTCTCAAAATTGATAATAATTACCTACTCGATGCTAAAGACTACCCAGAATCAACATCACTTGGTTGCATTACTTACCTCTAATTCCGACCATTAAACATAAACCTATATGATAGTATTGTACTTTGGCGGGTATTTTAATGTTCTGCTGTTAGACAAAAAATCTAATGATACGAAGATTAAGTTAAACAAGTTAAATTGTTAAATGTGAGAGGTCCAGAGCTTGTTACGGAATCTTTTATAATATGAACCTTGACTTTTAACTTAATTGATATCATCTACTAGTTCTACGACCCGAAGCAAGTATAGTTTTTCTTCGGCATCGAGTTTGCTTTACCTTGTGCCAATTACTGACCGTTTCCAATCCATCAAGCCGGTAAAATAAAAGTCTATCGGCGTTTCATCTTGCCTCAAGGCTTTAAAATATTTAGACTCTTCAGATGAACTCATCCTTGCAAAAATTGTGTCCAGCCTAGTGAAAAACATTGTATTGTGATAAATTAGACAATGTCTGATTCACTATATATGTTATATCGTTGACTCTAGTGACGCCGCTATACGTCCGTCGCAAATTGGAACTAACGATTTTGTGAAAATTATTCGTCTCAGTATGTGAAGCCTTATCGTCGAGGTTTTGAATTCAACTAACCTTCGGTATATTTTTTAATCATATTTTCAATGCTTGACCGAAAAGTATTTCAATTGATGTTAGTTCACACAATGTTCTGCACTCTTTATAACTAATAGTAAATGTTTCCTCTCGATCCTTTCTTAGATTCGATATTATCCTATGGTTCTAATATTGAAAAGCGATCTATTTTATTTGAAAGCGTCTTGTCGCAGTAGAAAAATAAAAAAAGAAAAATATCCTGTAAGGCTTAGTCTGCCACACATTGAAATACGTAGAAATTAAAAGATAATTCTTATTTTTACTGAGCAGTTTTATGAAAAGATCATCACGCTTGTTATATGACGCAGTGTTTTTAAAAAATGCAACGAAAACAGTTGGTTGGACAAAGTTGAGTAATTCCCGTTCCGTATACACCTTGAATATTCCCGCTGAGTGTAATGAGTCTTCTGTTGACAGCTACAAGAACATGTTGGATGATTGACTAAGCCAAGCTGAAACAGTTTAGCAGTAAACCACCGCAATCTGTAACAAATTGGATACTGAAGTCATCTTGGGTAAATCCGCGCATCAAATAATATTAATGATAAACTAAACGTATGCTTTTAATTGGTACGTTCCACCTGCTTTGCTAGATTTTTATCCCTACATCCATACTAATTTAAGAGATATTTTTAGTGTTAACCAAATAAAAATGTCCCACGTAATGCAAGAAAGTGATAAGTGATCCGAGCGTTGACTAATTAATGATTCCGATATCAACTAAGTAACATATTAATTGACGCAAAAAGAGCTAAACCCACTTTCACTGATGAGTCTAGTTTTTGAAAGTCTCATTGAATAACCATCATGACTCGGAGGCCAATGTTTGTTTATGATATTAATTTATCTATGCCGCATTCAGAAAGTGAAATAACCTTTAGAGGTCATGCAGTGATCCCCTTGAGAAAGTTACTTACGGATACTTTATGCAATGTCAATATCACAGAACAGATTGGCTCATTACAGTTTTGCCAAAATTACGTGCACACATGTATATGTCTTTCATCTGATTAGCGTGATTTAATTAAAACTTGAATTATATGTAACTTAAACACACTAATAAAATCGATTCTTAAGTATATCATCATCAAAATACGTCCAGAAACCCATGGCGGGTCTTGGTTTCCGGTAACATCTCCTTCCAGCCGCCGTGATACAGTGTATTTTTCTAATTTGGCAGTACAATAATCGATAACTCCATTTAGCCAGCGAATTCTGTCCATGTGTGTCTTCTTTTAAACGTTTCCGGATTGCTGGATACTTTTCATTAATCTTCCCTAACCATATGGTGTACTAATGCAGTCTTTCAATATTTATTGAATTGTGCTACTATCTTCATGGTGTCTGAGAAAGATGATGGACATATTGTTGGGTTCATATACGTGATACAACAATGACATACTTTGTGCTTTGACCATGAACCAAAACAGTCTTACAATAAGGAATAGAGTCTAGAGACATATAATTTTATACAAAAAATATTACCATATTTTGACTGAGGTTAGAAAAGAAAATGTACACTCGAAAATTATCTGAAATTTGTGCAATTTTATAGAACGTTATCTGTGACCCAATTTCGGCTCAGTATTTTCATTGCTGTCAAAATTAATTATAGTTCATGATAGTCTTGATACATAGGCAATATCAAGCGTACGGCTACGTATAGTTCGTATACTTACAGCCTGAAGACGTCTAATAATTATAGTATTACGTCTGAATCAACCTCGCGTTTGCCGTAAAATTAGAAACAAATTTCAACTGATGGCGCCATTATGTTTTATGTATCAATTCAGAGAACCCACGACCTTGCATGCGAGAATTCCAAGTCTCAATTTTGAAATGGCGCATGTAAACATTAATATAAAGTAACGAGTAACAAAAATAAAAAAAAAAGTATACCCAGTGACAACTTCACTAGAATAATATATATTTTTAAATACATCTATTTAGATTGAGTATATATACTCGTGTGCATATTTTATTTTCAAGATGACGGTGAAATATTCCACTTGAAATATCTTATCACCTTGGTTACCAAATTACATTCGTTACTCTTAGATTGACCTTCCAACTTAAATTGTAGCATTCCAACGTGAATACAAAATACTCACTTAATACGACTACTTAAATATTGTGTCTCTAAATCACTCCTATAATTAATGGATGTAACTGAACTGAATTGGTAACAATAATGATTTATCAATTTTGAAATTGCGGCATTTGCTAAACGGTCTTTGCATTCTTCGCTATTGTGGTTTGCGCCAGAACTGTGATTTGAACAAAATAAAAAATGGTTCTATTAGTTTGAAATGGCTGCGGAACACGTTCCACAGTTCGGCCAATAAAGTTGCGATACAAGATGGCGTATCGCGGCATCGTGCAACAGGCGTTTTTATTTTGTTTAAAGCGAAATCACAACCGACTGCAGCGAATGTATTGAACACTGCTGAGCTGCTTTTTTTACTTTACAATGGCAAACTGCAGAATACTGATCAAATCTTCCGGGGAATGACTCATATCTCATTCTTCAAACGGGGATTTTGCCACCATACGTAATTTTGGCATTGTAATAATTACAGGTGTAAATAATTCACGGAAGAACCAAATAACTATTTGGCGAATTGCTGTATGCCACTTCTCATATTAAAATTTAAACACGAGACCTTCTCTGGTCGGTTTGATAACTAATCTCGATATCTTCAAAGAACAACTTTTTGGCTTTAAAATAATTGCCACTTATTGTATAATGTTTTTAACAAGATGAATTCTTTCAATCAATAATAATTGATAAGAGTTACTCATATTAGCCTGTGTAGGTCTTTTAGTTATGCCGCCGCCATCGAGATCATTCATACTTCGTGACATTCATACAAAGTCATGATAATATTTAATAAAAAGTCCACATGATAAATTTATACCTGAAAAAATAAAATTTAATTCAATTCAAAAACTTTTTGTAAAAATGTGTTTTCAAAGAATCTTCTCTTGGTGTGCTTTATCTGTTATTGCATATTGACTGTCGTTACTCAGTCCGGCTTTGGCTTTAAATTATTAGAATTTGATTTGAAAAATATTCTCTCATAAAGAATAAAAAAAATCAAGACTGAATCAGTTGGGAAAGTAAGTTACACTAAGATAGCGATGGAGTCGACAGTATCCTGGTAAAGTACGTCAGTCGTAGTCGATGGTAAATGACAGTGAATGTTGGTAAAAAAAAGAATGAGGCAGTCAGTTCGCTTGGTCGGCTTGGCGCACTCAGTTGCCTTTCACTCGCCGACTCGCTCTGTGCTCGACATAATGCCATTATGACCTCGCTTTTAAATAATCCGTAACCCAATTCGGTCGATGTGTAGCCACGATAAACACTGCACAATAATTTGCGCGGATTGTAGACAGTGTCACCCGCTAAAATACATCAACCAATTCGCTAAAGTAATAAATAATGCGACTGTCTAATCGAAGGTAGTTTCTCTGAAAAACTTTGTTGATAAAAATCGTAACAACACTATTGCCGGATAATTATTGTTGCCTTTATCAGAGTCAGCTTACTCTCTTATCTATATTGCTAGAATATATTTTGATCTGTATTGAGACTGGCGAAAAGTGAGAGTTTTAGATGTTTAGGTCTTTATCTCCTCACCACTTTGTTATTTGTTGATATGTATTTCCAAATTAATGCTATTTGCTGCATTTAACACAGCCAAGAAGTATTTAGCACTTCATTGATAGAAATGTAAGCAATATTCTTGCCGCTTTTATCTCAGTCACTTACTCATTGCTTAATATTATATTTTGACGTCTTGATTTGTATTTAGAGTCAAACGAATAGTAAAGGTTATGAATGTGTGGTTCTTTGTCTCTTCAGCACTTTGTTAATAGCAATGTAAGCACCATCATTGCAAAATCAATAATGTTTGCTACATTTAACACAGTCAAGAGTTGGTAAGCATTTTATTGATGGCAATATTATTGTCAAATCAATAATTGTTATCGCCTTTATCGCGGTCATCGTACTTACTGCTTAATAGATTGACCGTGTTGTTTGCGTTTAGCGTCAAAAGATAGCGAGAGTTATGTATGTGTGGTTCTTTATTTCATAAGGAGTGAAGAGTCAATGAGAAGTTAATTTTTTAGCTATGTTAGTACTATTATTCCCAGATCAATAATTATTGCTTCCTTTATCACAAGATACTCATTGCTTAATATTTTGCTATTTGATCTGCAATGAAAATCAGAAGAACGATCCGAGTTATAGATGTATGGTTCTTCGCTTCTTGATGGTGGCTTAAGAAAATTCAGACTTGCCGATGTCTAAAACAGTTATATCCTGTTAGTTAATAAAAAAAATTAAAATAGCGTGGATGTTGGTACGTCAATTAATCGAAATCTTCATAGGACATACCTTCCGATTATTTTTAATAAACCACGGTTCTCCATAAATTATAACTTTTAGTTTTTTTCTCACTGCTTATTTAATGCATTTTAAAAATTTATAGCTCACGTATCTAGGATCATAAAAAAGTCTTTGAAATATTGAAGGACATTTAAACGAATTTTAAAATGAATCGAAGGTTATGATTTTTCGCTATTTAGGAAGTTGATCGAACTGGATCGGCCGAAACGGCAGAATCCGCGAAAACGGCACTGATTACGCCCACAGGCTACGTCGCGGGGAATTCAATTTGTTTTGAGTACCAAAGCTATGTTGATAACAGACTGCATTTGCGGCACTTTATTGTATTAGACTCGAAGATTTTTTGGTACTTACAATAATTTTATTTCATTGATTGAGAATTTTCACGGTTAAGTTTAATATGATTGTTCATTATAACGACGTTGCAATAGCATGCCGTCAACACGCATTGTTGATTGCAATTGACGTATATCGTTAATTTGCAAAATCAGTGTTAATGACAAAACCAATTGGGTTTTAGCACTACTTTAAAAAACTCTCTTGAAAACAGATACCAGTGTCAAAACTAGTATTGCAGTGGTTTGACGTTGTGAGGAACTTGGAAATAAGGAAATAGACGGGACAGTCCCCCGTCACCTTAAAATTCACGCAGCTGCACTGGAACTGGATATGATACGTACTGCAGACCCTGGAAATTCTGAATCCTGTCAGTCTCTTCTTCCAATCCGTACTGGAAAATCTTCGGTTACTATGCGTATAATGTACTCATCAGAATTAAGAGATGACGGTAAGACCTAGGAAGATGTAAAGCAACTAGCGAGTACAGAGAATCTTGGAAGTTCCGTGTGGCGGCAATATTCTCCACACAGAGAGCGTATATTATATAATACACTCTTATAACTACGGGCTATTTCTTGACTGTCATACCATTATCAAGACATTTAGTCACACCAATATTTTGATGACAAATTATTGATAAAAAATGAATTCAGTAATACAAATGAAATGATTATTAGATTTTCTTATAAAAAGCTCACATTGGAGAAGAAATTAAGTTGATATATCGATATTGAAACTGTCTCAACCAGGACTTGAAGCAGATGATAGAAGAAAAAATCAGTGTCGTAAAAAACATATGCTTATATGTAAAGAACCTATCTTTGATGACAGTTTTAAGCGTATAGCATGTTTAAATTCGATGATTCTCAAAATTGTGAAATTTAACTCGGCTGCCCAGGCCGAATGACGTTTATTTTCATTAAAGTTCTTTACTTGACATATTAGTGTCATGTTAAGATGTATCAGCGATAAAAACATATATATCTAGAGATATGTCAATCTGTAGACAATCTAGAGATGTTTACTGACATTGATGCCGTTTAACATTTTTGGAGAGGTATAATAAGATGACCACAAAAGACATCGAGAAAAAACATTGAAATTGGAAACAGCTATGGCAATGACAATGTTAATGATAATCAGTGACCGTAACAATGAGCTTTGATGCGGTTAGCGGTAGAATAAATTAGTTTATTTCCTTGGTATATTCAGTAATTCGTGCTTTGACAGAAATATTACGCAATATCATAAGATAAATAAATAAATATTACGTAAAAAAGCTTCCTAAAATATGTATGATATTTAGGAATCTAAGAAAAATGAGAGTCATGTTCTAAACGGTCCTTATAATTATAAATTTCTTATATAACAAATAAACAATAAATATAAAGTAAAAAAACTGTAAATAGTTTATATATTTTTTGTTTCTTAGCGGTATGACTGTTACAGGTAACGCAATATGTTATTGAAGTTCACTTCGAGGAAATCGGATGGGTGTAAATATTTTTCAACATGAGTTATCTTCCGTGTCAAGCAGACAGCATGTCCTCGTGGCTCTACAAAAGAAGATGTCACTTATGTTTCAGGAATGAGAGATTATTTAATAACTCGAATACATATAGGTGAACCCAATACCCATAGGTTCAATACTATTAGAATAGTATATTATTATCGTAGGCATGAATTTGTCTGCTTAAAAAAATAAGTGTCACACAGTGATCGTTTTGATCTCTTCACATACATGTTAAATATGATAACACATCTTACAAACTCTGCACACTACTATGCTAAAACTTGGGTACTAAATATTATCTTCCAGGACATTCCTGAGTATAAATTAGAGCTTTTAGATAATAGAACTCTGGGATACAGTTATAATAGATAATATTCTGCGTATGAGAAGCGAGATGGTAGGCATTTTTTTAGATTATGGCCTACCAAAACGCAAACCAACAATGTTAATTAAAACCAGAAGCTCCCAAAAAATTTCGAAAGATTTTTGTGGATGTGAAATCGTTGGAAAAATATGGGGTTGAAATCCCGTAGCTCCGAATTGGTTTCATTTAATTTAAATTTTCTGGACTAGAAACTCAATTAGTTGATTGGTTAACAACCATTCCTTGTGAGAAACAATAGGACCATAAAAGATAATCAGGGTAAGTCTTCGCGTGGATAAGTAAAAAAAATGGCGGAGAAACACGCTTCGCTTGCCTAGCAAAATAGGACTGACACGTGTCGATCACTATTGCGTGAATCGTAAATAGATCAATGTCTGACCGTACAACCTCTAGAATGGAACCTATATTTTTCCAATATATATTCTTTGATTTATTACACATTCGTGTTCTTGTAAAAATAAGGTTTAATGTAACAGAATGTAGCGGTTGGTCTCTATTTGGTCTATGTTTATTGCACAATATACTGCAATAATTTGCCAATTTAAATAAGTGGGCAATAACATTTCCAAGAAATTACTCGGCGTTCGTGAAACCATAAACATTCTCGTGTTCCTCTTACCTTATGAAGGAGTGTAACTCACATCACGGAATTCCTTCTGTGGAACTTTCTTTCTTCGCATTACTAAAACGCAGTAGGGCATTATGCGATCGAATCAACGGTCATTTGTCAGCCAAATGATATATTCGTTTTTTGTTAGAACATTTTGTCACGTGGCTTTCATACTGTCACGTGATTTATATCGGGTGCCTGAATACAATAAACATCGTCTAAGGCCAAGCTTATTATTACATTCGCGTCTGTTTTATTTTTATTATGAAACTTTTCTGGGAATTGTTTTCCTCACAAAATGGACTGATTGTTTTCGACGAAATTGTGGCGATCAAGTCAATTTTAACCACTGTTTCCTACTGTAGATATTTCGATGGTTTGGTCTGCAAAACATGCTATGGTCCAAAAAATTTGATGCCGTTTTTTTCAGCTTCGATTTTATATCGCGCTGAAAACGCACACTATTCGGAGACAATTTAAGTACGTGAAATAACCTGCAAACACCAGCTAACTCCAAGCAGTAACGAACCAATTCAGTGATTTTTTGGTTGCCCCATGAAATTTAACAATAGAGTTGGCTGGTTCACGGATTAAGTCATCGATTTGTCAATTTTTCTACTTACTGCGTTGAAAAATATAATGTATGATTTTCAATGAAATAATTATACTAACGAGCTTTTATATCAGCAATACAAAGTCTCGAAAAATAGAGAGAAACACACAGTCATTTAATTAAACGTATTGTTAGTTGCTATCTTTGCTACCCTAGTAGCCGAGAGGTTAGTGCGCGCGCTTCTCAGTCGGAGATTGCGATTTCGATGACTGGGTACTCAATGAGTTTAGCAATCGGCCGACAGTAAATTCTCGTGAAAAAATATGTCAACATACGTTTTGGCATTGGAGACATCCATATTTATATACTCCATATCTGGAGGGGTCACTTTCACACTGAAATCATTATGAGCCACATCCGAACGGGCATGCTATAAAAAATATATCTCTGATTCAAAATACAACATTTGAACTAAATGTATCGAATGTATAAATAATCCAGTGCTTCTAAATATTGCCGACTATATTTTTATGCTTTTATGGATGGATACCTTGGAATGAATGTATATATACAGTGCCGCGCCGCGGGTAGAAGCCACCCTTGTGCGCAAAGTATTTCGACCCGTAAATTTACGTAATATTAATAATATTTTCAATGATTTATAATTTTATATTATTTAGCCATTTTCGAAGTTTTTTATGTATGTTTATTATGTTTTATAGTGCACTAATACTCCAAATAATTGTTGATAAATTGTTGTTAAAAAGAAAAATGTATTTCTTGCAAAACAAATCCACTTTTTCTGTCAGTTTACGTAGAATGTCTCCAAACTTAATGTTGATTTTTGGAGCTACTTTAATTACAGATTAGCAACACAGCGTTGAGTGAAATCAAATTATACTCACGATTTTGATCTATATAACGAACGCAAAATGCATTTTGCAAAAAAGTCTTCATCAATCAGGTCACGAAACTATTTGGCTACAAAACAAAGGTCACAGAAAAAACAAAATAATATTGACCGACTTAATATCCTCTTAAATTGGTACATTACTCAAAAGAGACGATCCAAAATATTATACTTCCGAAGGCGTGGAATGTGATTGGTAAGACTTTCATATTTTATGCATCCCACCAGATTTTAAAACGAAGCCATAGACAATACCTATCTGTCGAGTCACATTTACAATTTTATTTTTGATACATAAGCTTCATACATTAATATAACTTTTTTTAAAAATCATATCAACTACAGATGTATAGCATATAGATATGTACAATGTGAAACTTATAACATTTTTTTATTGTGGAGGTTTTAAATTGAAATACTCGGTTAAAGGTCTATTACCCTATACAATATTAAGTGCTCTTACTGCAGAGTGAGCGTGGTCTCTTGTATGTTATTTAAGTGCCTAACGTTTATTACGCCGCACGTCGTAAGGGTAAGGGTGCCTTGAAATTGTGTAGTGTAATAGGCCTTTTAATCTTATAAAAAAAAAATATTTAAAAATGCCGAATTGACCTAATAAGATGAAAATCGAATGGCGCAATATATAGAACATACGGTGAATGCCGATTTTTTTTCATCCAGCTTTTTTTATCTTGTCTAGTTTTTGATTCATGCAGTCGTGCTTTGTTGTGCTGTAATAACACTTGTTTACCATTGTAAACGGAAGGGTATTTCCGCCTTATTTCTCCATTTGAAGAGTTCAGCTAGATGTAATAAATTCTTCACTCGGAATAAATTCTCCGTGTTCTTATTGCGTAAAGAAATTTATTTTTTTCTGTTAAAATATGATCCCGAGATAATGAAAAAATAAAATGCAAAATATGTGGTAAGTGATCAGCAGGAACAGCTACAGGAATAGCTGACCTTAGTATAAAACAGAGCTTCTCAAACTGTGGGTCACGGCCATCTTTGTTTTTCATTCATTTGTTGAATATAATTGAATGTTATTGTTATCTAATTTAGGGGAGTTTGGGGGAGCGTGGCATGAAAAGGTTTTGGAAGCACTGGTATAAAATTCTCATAAAAACCACATTCTTTTCAGGCATCTCTAATTAATTACAAAACCACACTGCCTTAGACTGACATTGCATCAAAAATCAAATCCAGCTTGTGAATATAATATACTAGCTGATCAGTACCCGGCGTTGCCCGGGTCCCTTTTTTTTTCGAACTTGGGGAACTTTTGAACTATCCACCTAGAAAAGTATATTAACCTAGATTTACATACTATATAGTTTTCCAGC
>JAGVSQ010010906.1:0-12591 GCA_022683975.1 Rhyacophila evoluta
AATAGTGTGTTGTATGAACCAATTATGTTTTCTAATTAGTGGTGCAATGGGTTAAGGAAGAAAATAATTATTATACATTATATAATATAGTATAAACTATCTAATTAATTCATAAACGTTTTGTTTGTTAAATCACGCACTGTGGACATTTAACAAACCAATCTCATAGCGAAGATTAGTATCCTTGGTATCCGAATAAAATACTGCAGCCATGGGATTTTAATTCACAACATGCAGCTTCCGAAGCACACACGATAACTTTTTGGCCACCTGGGGGACATTTATATATTTAGTGGGTTTTCTTTTTATTTGTTCAATAAATCGAGAAAGACCAATGTGCAATAATTTGTAATTAAGCCTGTCATAACTCGGACTGAACCCTGAATGAGGGATAAATTATCGAGAGTGTAAAAAGCTTCAGATATCCTGGGTGCACATGTATAAGGTCGGAAATCAGAGCATCTGCTGAAGGCTACTTGGAGTTTATGAGGGGGTTGGTGATTAAAGGATGGACGAAGCTGTCTACCGTAACGTTGAAAATGAAACTAGAACTGACCAATTGCTATTTGTTGGTAAAAATATTTTGCGTAATACATCGAGCTACGTCATACCACCTACAAAAGGTCTTCGGATTTTTCCAATTACTCAACCTATGGGCATCCATTACGGCATCTTTCATTTTTTATAATCCTTTTGCACCTGTGAGATTTGAACACACAACCGTCAGTACCGGAACGCGCGAATTCCTAAGGCAATACTCGTGTATTTATATCAACTGTGAAAATGAAAAAGGACGAAACCCACAGAGAAGACATTTTAAAGGAGGCACAAAAATCTAAATATTTAACTATGTCGGGTCGAAGTCAAATACTAAATATACACTACCTTAAAGTGGCTAAAATTTGTGTTCTATTTATACTGTTTGATATTAACTCAACAAAATATTTATTTAAGAAAAAAACGGTGTAAATGATCTGGTGGAACTTCTTTTTCCTGGTCTCAAAGTAGACAAGCCACCTCTTCCAAATCTTCAAACTTAAAGACAAATTTAGATAAAAAATTGGCATTTGCAGCTTACATTCATTTGATAGAAGCCGTATGAGGTTATGTACAAGGCGATCATTGAAAAAAACTGATGATAACGTCATTTTTCTTTTATACAAACGATATAAAACATTAACTCTTTTATCACTTACTAGTAAGAAGAAACAATATAATTGATGTGAAGGAAGCGTTTTTTCCAGTCGCAATTTGACAAGCCACCGTTTATTCAAACTTACAGCCAAATTTAGATACGAATTTGGCATTAGCAGCTTACGCTCATTTGTTAGAAGGCGTATTAAGTTGTGTAGAGTGTAAGTATTGAAATAAAAACTGAGGGTTAGGTCTTTTTTCCTTTCCATCGAAATATAACATTCACTTGAATGAATGTCAACGAACATTATAAATACATCGTCATAATCAACGACATTGTGCGATGGTTACTTTCTTCAATCAATGCTAAAAACGTGTTAAGTGATGACGTATAATTACGAAAGACTTTTGTGGTAAATAGCACATTAGCCAATTCGCAGGGTGTAAAAAACACATCACGTTGACCTTTAAAGGCTGAGATGACACAACACTAAGCCGAATAATTTGCGATGTTTTGCCTTTGGATTTCAATAAATTATTGAGCGAAAAAAATACATAAAAAACTTCATATAATTCACATGTAATACGTTTGATAGCAATAAATTATAGCATTCATAAATCATAAGATATTTAATATATAATTACAAAATCTTTTTTGATAGAATGACCGAATCATTACAGCATCTGTATGGTAGTCATATTTATCAAACAAGGACAGCGTTAATATTAGTTTTGGCTTTGATTATGATAGCTCTCGCTAAAGTCCTTCTGTGGAAGTGGTAATTTCATGACGTTTATTATTATTAAGATTATTTTTTTTAACACTTAGGGAATCTTCGTTTCAATATTTTATTATTAGTGTATATACGTCTGGATGCAATTACAATTTAGTTGAAAAATAATTTGATTTGAATAATCGGAGTCACTCTATCGGAGGTTGGGTCGGAGTCGGAAGTTAGACAGCGGGCACGACAGCAGAGCGACGCCGGCAAAGTGACGGCAATAGAGATGCCAAATAGCTATTAATAGGTGAGTGAGCAAGTTTGGCGGCGCAACAACACGTTGTTGTCACAACAACTTGGTCAATTGTTCACTCACCTACTCATAGCTATTTTGCATCTCTGTTTCCGTCGTTTTGCTGCCGTCGCTCTGTCACCGTGACACCTATCATGCCCGCGCGGCACTAGTCTCAAAGTGTAAAATTGATTAAAGTAAAGCTGGTTTAAAGTAGAAAAAGTAAAATATCAAATCATTATATTTGATATTATGAGTTTGGACCAAAATCATTGATTAGACGTTTTTGTGTCATCTGCAAAATTTTCTCTGTGTGTGACGCCTTTTTTCCTTTCAACAGTCGATATGTGATATTAAATAAAAATAGAAAATTTAACGACACTTAAATGGCGTTATTTATTGTAACACATATTGTTACAGCGACACATCTTTTAAACGATAAAAAAACAATTTCGGAATTTATTTTGGTCGTTATTAAAAACGAATAAAACATAAATTTATGTTTGCAGAAGTCGGAGACAAATATTTGAGAAAAGGTCAACTTGCTTTTATGTTACATTAAAAAAACCCCGTAAACAGGTGTTGAACAAATATTTAAAAAAAAAAGTACAAGAACCCATATCCAAAGCAGTTAAAAAAGATTTCTACCAAAAAATACAAAGAAAAGAATACGCCCAGTCAGGGTTTTGATATTTTGGGATACAAATGTATTTATATGAAAGTTTATTTTTCCCACATCCGTTCCGAAAGTAGAGCCTATATATTTATTTATTTTACACATGCTGTAACACTACAAATTATAAGTTGAATACATTTACAACACGATATAAATATGATTATAAAAAAAATATATGAAAAAACACAACAAATAATGGCAATATTGTAAAAATATAAGAAAG
Source organism: Rhyacophila evoluta (assembly GCA_022683975.1). NCBI lineage: Eukaryota > Metazoa > Arthropoda > Insecta > Trichoptera > Rhyacophilidae > Rhyacophila > Rhyacophila evoluta. The sequence goes on from JAGVSQ010010906.1 coordinate 3,048, forward strand.
AATAAAGAGAGAGTTTAAAAAAACCCAGAAGGAAGGAGAGAGTGTCTACCAAGTAAGTAAGAAAGACCCTATACTTATAATGTATATAAAAGCATCCATCTAAGCTCACTCTCACAAGGAGGAAGATATCAATATCCGAGGCAATCTCGTTAAACATCATTATTGATCTCCGCATTGGCATGACTACTGGCTAATAATAATCGACTATGGGAAGGAAAGATGACGTATCTTTCAATTTTTTTCAGAATGGCTTTTTTCGATTATCACAATGTTTACAACGTAATACACGTTGTATCAAAAGGATGCAAGCTGCAATTCCCGAATTAATATCTAAATTTTGCTTTTAAATTTGAAAAGGAAAATGATTTGTGACCAAGAAAAAGGACGTCCACCACATCAATTTTATTCAAATAGTTTTTCTTAAATAACTTATTAAATTAATATCAGATTGATTATGTTAAATAAAAGTTTTAGTCTAAGTGCACTTTAAGGATGAATCTGTTTAGTATATTTTCACGTTGGCCGATTTTCGTGCCTCCTGTAGAATTTTCACACTGTGGGTTACATTCTTTTTGCTTTTCACAGTCTATATGTGTTATCTAATGTGTATGAAAGGAATCTTGATGTAATTCCACCTTGGTGAGTTAAGAATAATAATATTCAAATTAATATTTTTTAATTTAAATTATTATGTGAAAGTACAACATATTAAAATTATTTTCTCCACTATTTGCTACAAAGTTAGAGCATACTATAAATCTTCAGTGTGTGAAGACTCTTGAAATACAGTACATGAATCTTCGCAACGTGAGACCTTATTTTCACGACAATTGTTCGTAAGTAAAATGCTTAATCCATTAGACATCCCATTCTAGATATTTGATTTGTTTTAATCTTTAGTGTCTGTGGAATTCGTACCCGGAACATATGGCACCAAAACGCACGCGCTGGCGTTTAAACCACCAGTATTCGCCGGCTTAATATAAATATAATATTCTAAGATCGAGTATGTAAATATTTATATGTGACAAATTATATTTTAGTCTCTTTGTATCCGATGAGATATCGGCGATAACAGATGTTATCATTTATTCGTGCGTTTTATCATTTAAAACTAGAAATATTATTCAATGTCAAAGTCCATAGTTATGTATTTATATTTACACATTCGCTGTCACTAAGGTAAAGATGAATACAAGATAATACGACAATGCCGCGTCAAATATATTTCAAATTGACGAAAACGAGTTACAAATACTGTATTTTATTTTATAGTTACAAAATATACATTTATCAGCTCAAATAGTTCGTGAGCCGTCGGCGATAACACCTTCCAATCCGTATATTACTTTATAACAGTGTCATCTGTTTTCTATTCATAATTAAATAATTATAAATATATCATAATTTACTAATATTTAATTCGATTGATAGACAAGACCTTCTGAAGTTGGTTCTTCCGTTTAGCGGATCAGCCATTTATATGAAGATTAATATCACAAAACATCTCCACACCTCGTATACCGTGGCGTAATGAACGTCTGTCATTCTACACAGTATCAAACGTATCATAAAGTGGCGTGCATCAGAATTGGGAAAATATACCAGAATTACAATATAATCAAGATTAATTTTAACATTGCGGAGATTCTACTATAGGTATTCTATAATATATTTATATATATACTATAGGTATTCGCTCTCAAATTGGCGCATATGGATCGTCGCAGTGCGAAGATATCCACTCCGAAAGTGGAGTACATGGATCTCCACAATGTTAAGACGTCTTGACAGAATATTTTTCACGAGAATTGTCAGACAATTATTCAACCCAATGGACATCAAGCCCTACATTATCAGATTTAAAAAATCCGATAGATAGGGAATCGAACCCGCAGTCCCGGGTCGGAAGACGCGCACGCTACCAACTACGCTAATCGGGGAGGCAAAACTTTACTAATGGTATAAGAGATAGAAAAATATAAAACATTACTTTGTGAGTGACTTAAACCAAAAAATCAAGATAGGTGTTCCTGCAATATTGGCGACGATATGATTTTCTTTAGGAGTATTAATAGTAGAAAATTCTACTTTTGAATGTTGTCGTGACGACAAGAAGTTGTCGAGCTGCCGACTTTCTCAATTGCTCTCACCTATTTATAGCAATTTTGCATCTCTGTTGCCGACGCTCTGTTGCTATCGCTCCGCCACGGCGGAATCTATCTTGGCTTGGCCTTATACGTTATAAACAGGGTATTATATATGCATAACGATGAGTTTGATATGAAATTTTAAAACTAACGTCAAGAACTTGTTGGAGAATTTTGAAGAAAATGATATTTTGTAGTTCATTTAAATATGAGTCCTCAAAATTGCTTTGCTTCTTCTAGTTATAAATCCATTTTAACAAGTAATTGTTTATTTTAGATGATTTGTTTTGTGCGTTTTACGCCATGATTGTGTCAAGAATTAACGTGAAATATAAAACACACGACAACAAAACAAAACATCATCCTTTCGTATATTTGGCAGATTATATTGTTAGCTATTATACTTCTTCTTCATCCTGGCACGACAATTCGACGTGGGTTTGAGCTTTCTTGCCGCCTTACGCATCAGCTTTTATTAATAAACAAATTTGACAGGGCAAATCCTGAAACATATAAATATTGAACGCCTGACAGTTGTATGAGGAGACTATTAAATTTCAATACTATTGTTGGCATATGCTATATATAGATATATAAAAACAGGCCACGGTGGTTTTTGCGCTAAAGTATCTCAGTTTGGCCTTATTAAACAGCCAACATATCCTTGTGGCTGTCCAGAACAGGATGCTAATCACATTTTGTAAGAATGTCCAAGAATATGTACGGAGCGGAAATAGTTACTCAAGTCGGTCCAACCAGCTGTTGAACCCATCGGTTCAAAATTGAAAGAATGAATACATTTTTATGTATTTATTTAAATAATGTATCTATTTTCATACTCTTTTTTTGTTTTGGAGTCAGTCTTTCTAATACTATAACTAAATATAGTATGATAATTAATTCGGATTCACTTTTAAGCTGAAAAGAATTTTTAATTAATTTTAAAATGCTGCTCGCGTTTTTGAAAATTAAAAAAAATATAAGCACGTACTAAGACTAGGAAAAGTTTCCTCATCTGAGTGCATTTTTAGAGCTTTTTTGAATTCTAAACTTTGGCATAAAGTAAAAAAGTTTTGACCTACGATATTGCAGCCTGCCGTAGACGCAAATGAGAGTTTCGAACTACGAAACTGTCACGTGTGAACTTTCAAACATTTTGTTTTTCTTTCTTAATGCTGAAATATTTTACGAGAAATTAAATAACTAGTCTGCCAAATTATTTTACGTCCAAAGTTAAAATTTTATATTAGAAATTTTCTAATAATAATTATAAGAGTTGAATTTATTATACAACAACGATAGACTGCGAAGAAATTATATGAAGCGATAAACAAAAATGCATTTAACAATGAATGAAATTTTCTTATAAAGCCCTACTAGAAAGCTTAAGTTAAAATTGTAAAGAAACCTAAAAAAAGTTTTGTGGAGAATATATGCATTATTTTGGATTATTTTGTATTATTTGTGGATCATACCTACAATAGGAAAATGTATTTTGAGATTTTTTTGCGAAAGCTGTTTATAAAACTGCATTATTATAAGTTGAAACGTTCGATGATTTGGCAATATAATTTAAAATGATCATGCTTTATATAAAACATATATATATGGATTTTTTATATACCATGTTCGTTCCTAACGTGGAGCATATCGATCTACACAGTGTGAAGATATCCACTCAGAAAGAGGAGTATATAGGTCTCCGCAATGTGAAGACGTCTTGACAGACTATTTTTCACACAATTACACAACCCAATGGGCATCCAGACCTGCATTTTAAAAATCCAACAGATGGGGAATCAAACCTGCATTCCCGGATTGCTAGACGCGCACGCTACCAACTACGCTACCGGTATATATGTATATAATATTATAAATACATAAATATACTTTATGTATGTGTATTCAGTTGTATATATATGTCTGTGTTCAGTTGTTTACGTACAATTGGGTTGTGTTTATTTATCGTGAGACGGATATGAATTTATGGTGGCCAAATCGAGCTTTAATAATTAATATTAAAATCATTCTCAAATCGTATAAAACAATCTGTGCTTTTTTTAAGAATCAATGGTTATGAAATCTATCATAGATACATTCTAACTAGGGATAACAAAATGAAATTCATAATTCAGTGAATTCGCTTTTGTTTTTCAATTCTGAATTTATCTAACGCGAGCTAAGAAACGAGAAACTAAAGTATCTGATAGGAAGTAATTTTTTTAAGCTCGAAAGTTAAAAAAACGAGAAAACTACAATTTTTGATTAAATTCCGGAAAATACATTTCAAAATTCGAATTCGATTTTTTTATTTTCTCGAAATTTGCAATCCCTAATACCATCTCTTTCAAAACCAACCATGATAGTTTTGACAAAGTTCATCGCTGTGTGTTATTTGAATTATAATAGAAATGCATATCCGGCGAATGCCAGAGTCGCTAATAAAGTGGACATACAGTAAAAAGACCACCCGTGCATTTCCATATATAGAATTTAATTTTGATTCGGCGAATATTGGATATTTGTTCAGTAAACAAGCTATAACGCTGCTTTCTTGTATGATATTGGCTTTATCCATTCATAGTTGGATCAAATATATGTAGTTAAGCAGAAGACGTCCAAACCACAATATGATTTAACTGAGAAAAACGCTATTGAAAATTTCTTCTTCTTCTTCCATGTTTGCTCCCTAGGTGAAATATATGGATATCACGTACAGCCCACAAGAATCCCTGTCGCCCGCCAGATTTCTTAGATTCTCCCAGGTCATACCTACATCCCGTAAATCCACCGAATACATTATATATATAGTATATAGTAGCCTTCCGGGACGCCGACGACCGGTCGGTTTTGGTTTAGTTCAGATGTTCTCGAGGCATCCGCAATATGTGGCCGAGCCAGGTCCAGCGTCGCAGCTTCACTTTGTTAGTGATAAGTGGCTGCATAATCCGTTCTCTTATTTTCTCATTTCGAACAAAGTCATACCACTGTATGCCCAGAATCCGCCGCAGGCATCTGTTCTCAAATCTCAGAATACGGTTGTTTTGGGCCTGTGTTGGGTGCCACGTTTCACAACCGTAGATCAGCACTGAGAGAATGCATGCATTGAACAGACAGCATTTGGTTTGTACCTTGTAGAGCTTAGAGTTTTGCATAGAATTAAAGGAATAAACTATTCTGGGTTCAAATCTTCCCGTTAGTTTCAGCAATTTTTGTATTTTACAATCCTCATGCATTAGCATTTACTTAACACGTTGAAGATATTAAAAATGACAATTTCAAAAAAAGTTCAATGAGCAATGAGGCACATTTCGAGATGGTATTGATATTGATAAAACGAATAGCCGCTGTTGGGGCACTGAAAATACTCAATTGCTCCAGCAATCCCCATTCTAATGGCAAGCTCATTTAGCAATAAAGAAACAAATTAACATTTAGTATGAATTTTATATTATAAAGACTGCAATATGAAATTTAAATACCTAAATATACTACATCTTTCCCGATTATTAGATTATTGAAAAACGTACTACTTTAAGAGTTATTGAATGGTTTGTGAGTGCTAATTAAAATTTTGATCGTTGTATGCTTGGATTTTCATTAATATTATATTGTTCTTTGCCCATTTCAAATAGGTTATATTTAGTGTATATTTGTTTACAAATAAAATGATATATCAATACAATACAATGCAACAATATATCCGTATATTTATTAAAAATATTAGAATGGGGCTATATGATGATTTAGAATGGGTTTAGCCAAAAAAATATTTGTAATTAAATAACCTTATATTTAAACTTCAAAGCCGAAAACGTTCCAACCACATGGACTTTTTGTAGTTTGTAGATACAATTTTTTTCGTAAATTGTTAGTATGCGAATTAGAAAAAAAACAGCGATTACTTCTTCTGGGTGTATATTTCTGATTGGGTGTCTTTGGCATATTAAAGTGCTGATGTTTTTAAAGCATTTTATACAATAATTTCAATTTGTGGCTTGGACGTCTTCTGCGTAACTACGCCCAAATTATTGCGCCGGGACGAGAATAAATCCATAGTATTTCACACTCACTGTTAACAAATTTATTCTTCAGTCACGTATGTGTTAAAATTTTTAAAACGTTTTCTTGTAAATAAAAAAATACCGGCCGCAGACTAGCACGGCCTACAATTTTTAACTTCCTTCTCGCACAAAAAAAAAAATAGAGTTTGAGTGCAGATATAAATTTATTATGAGATTACACATAGAACCAAACTGGCATAAAATGCATTTGGGGGCCTGAAGAGAAATTTAAAAAATGACCTCCTTATGGGGCTAATATGAAATAATGAAGGGTAAATCTAAGCTTCTTAAACCGTGTGCCGGAATTCTATCGCGAAACTGAACACGGAGGTCGCGAAAAAAAATATCAGTTAAAGGTTCCTGATAAAAAATATTAAACGACCAGGAGCATTGAATACTCAAGACAAGTTTATATATACAAAAATAGACATGTATCGATGGCGTTAAGTGCATTTTTTTTTAATTTACAGTATAAGGTAAAAACTGATTATTTTATTATAAAAAACACATTTTAAAAGATTTATTCGTAAAGTTGCTTACGTATTTAAAATACCAGAATTATATTTTTCCTGTGACCTTTTTCAGATATATTTAAAGCACATTAAGTTGACAAACTAACACGGGTCTTGCATATAGATTTGTGCAACAAGATGGTATTATTTAAGTCATTTACGGCAAAAAGTAAACTTATCAAATTTGCACTTTAAACCATCTTATTAGTATGAAAGTTTGATTTACTCGTCAATACGTTTACAGATTGATTCTATTTAATAAATACTTTGTGGTTTATTATTGTAAGCAATAGCAAATATTTTATGTAAATTTTTTTTTCTACATTTTTTATATACAAAATATGAAGTCAAATAAAAACGTTTTTTTAAAAGGGGCTTGCGACTAAGCTGAGTTTTAGAAGCTATGCTCAAAAATATGTTTGTAGCACGCGGATATTTAACTAAACAAAGATAATAAAATGAGTGGACAAACAAATTTGGAACCCAGGGTACTGGGCATTAGACTAAACATCATAAAATAAACCTATGAATAAGATGGGTTAAAAATAGTGACATAATAAACGTAGCAAAAAATGAAGTGACAATGGGGTTGATAGCAAAAAACCAAAGGCCAAGAACGGCGAATGGAGTTATACAAGACATTCATTCGGTAGTAGATTAAATCCGGCTGATAATGCTCTATTAAAACCCAAGTAAAAATCGTGAATTTGTGAGAGAAAAAATCTAACTTTTATGATGATCACGTTCATACTCGTTCAGGAAAAGTCTTTTAAAATTTTCAAGTAGGAAAATATAGTTTAATAATTTCCCTTGAATTTTCCTTCCCCATGATAGACAAAGTCTGCTTTGACACGCTCAAAAACACTCTTTTGAGAGAGACAAATTTCGAAAGCGATCTCAGCGATTTTATGAACGAAAAAAAATCTCTTCCCTTTTGTATTGAGGGACTTTCGCTTGTTATGCGTTGTCTATTTTTTAAAATTCTCTATGGTCAAAAGGCTCAAACGATATTCTTAAAGGTACGTGAGCGAAACGTTTTTTTTTTATTATAACCGTGTAAAATTGATGACACTTCGTTTTTTTCGTATTATTTTTATTTTCGGAAATTGTGTGACTTGCTGAAATTGAAGACGATCCTAGTTTTTTTTTATCGATAAACAAGAGGTTGACAAATTTGCAATTTCAGAAATAGATTTCCGAGACTGATTTTGTGTTAATACTTTATGGTTGCTTCGGTGGCCGAAATAATAAGTACGCAAGATTGTGAATCGATGTGATACTCCGAATCCGGGCTCAAATCACGTATTCGCATACATTTTTTAATTTACTGATGACCACTTCTTGTGAAAAATGAAAAGGTGTAATTTTTACGTCACCAGAGAACGGACCATGCAGCCATTAATCACCGTCAAAGTAAAACTGCGACGCTGGACCTGACTCGGCCACATATTGCGGATACCTCAAGAGAGTCTTAACCAGACCTGCCTCTTCTTTAGCCGACCGGTTTTAGACGTTCCGGAAGGCCGCTAAATACTATCTCTAGAATGTATTCGGCGGAGTAATAGAGTGCAGGTATGACCTGGGAGGGCTCAAGAATACTGGCAAACGACAGGGATTTTTGAAGGCGGCATGTAGTGTCCACATGTTCCACTTATGGAGCGGACATGGAAGAAGAGTTTTCAAGCTATGAAGATAAACCACGTTAAGATTAGATAGGGTAAAAAATCTTATATGATAAGCTGGATGTGTTATATAATATTAGATTAGTTTGATTTTGATACAATGTTCGCTCCCAAGTTGAACATGTGGATCTGCAGTGTGAAGTTATCCACTCCGAAAGTATAGTATATGGATTTCCGCAATGTGAAGACGTCTTGACAGAATATTTTTCACGAGAATTGCTCAACACAATGGCCATCCAGTCCTCCATTTTTAGATATTTAAAATCCGACAGATGGCGAATCCGAAACGCATTCCCCTCATCAGACAATAGCTTAACCCAATGGGCATCCAATCCTGCATTTTTGGATTTACCTGCACGCTACCGGGGAGACTAATCAACATATATATTTTGTTAGTCTATTTACTTGAAGACTGATAAAGGTTCTCAGGGTAAGCGAAGAAGTCGCCGCTTCTGCATTAGCATTCCACTATACACGTGTGTGCGCTTGAATGTATGTGTGTACGCGCATGGGTGTGATTTAAATCAATAATATAATATATTTAAACACAAGCGTTACCCATGTTAAAACGTGTAAATACTCTGAATGAGTTTATTTTATAATAATCCATATAGGATGTGTGAAACGATAAAGATGTTGTGACTTAAATTAAATATCATGGAGGTATTTTAATATAAGAATGCAATAGTGAATAAATAATAAATAGTGGATATACGTCAGAAGGACCCTACAGGATGATTCAAAATAAGTTATAGTAATATAGCCCGACAAGCAAACGCTCTGTAAAAATATAGTGAAGGACCCAACTACCGGATACATCAGGTGTGATTTATGTTTACCGAATGGCTAGATAGCAGTCGAAAACCATCGGCACTATCAAACCTTTATATAAAAAATAAATTAAACTTTCTAAGTTAAGGACTAACGATGGACAGAGCATCGAGAGTGTCGACAGTTTCAGATAACTGGGAGTACACATCACGGGAGATGGCACGAAATGAGCTCGCCATTCGAATAGGGATTGCTGGAGCAACTGTACAAGGTAAAAACTAAATGCCGCCTGTTTAATGCATGCATTCTAACAGTGCTGCTCTACGGTTGTGAAACATGGCACCCAACAAAGGCCCAAAACAACC
>JAGVSQ010010907.1:0-12590 GCA_022683975.1 Rhyacophila evoluta
CAAAAAAAAAAATCATTAATCTATTGGGCTTAGCCTATTTAATTATAATGAATATCATTAGAATTTTAGCGACCCGGGTTTCACTTTTCGGCATCTTCCGGCTACATCAATTTAGGCTATTTTAATTTATTATTTTTTGCTATATTTATTTTCACTTCATCACACTTGAGCGCTTGGTGACTTTGGGTGACTTATACCCGTTTTTCTTACTCCTATAAAGTGGAGCATATGGCTATATACAGTCTAAATATATCCACTCCAAAAATGAAGTATACAGATCTCCGTAATGTGAAGACGTCTTGACAGATTTTTTTTTTACGAGAGTCGTTTATCAGACAATTGCTCGACCCAATGAGCATCCAGTCGTGCGCTTTTAAATTTTTAAAATCTCAGATGGAGAATCAAACCTTTGTTCCCTGGATTTCTAAGTGCGCACGCTACCAACTATGCTAACCTGGAAGGCAGAATATATTTTAGAATATAATCATACTTTATTAGATAAATGGCAATAATGTCGTATTTATTCCATATAAAATAGCATGCACCGCGTTCAAGCGCCCCTGTGCTATGCACTCGCACGGCGTGGCCCTGCATACAAACCTTGACCAAAGACCATGCACTTAGTATTCTGCCACTGAGGCGATAAATAAACACCATCTAGTTTGGTTGGATTTAGTTAGTTTCAAGCTTTTAGTATAAATATCTTCAAAGCTGAATGTACAACAGAGCTTTGTCGAAGTATTCACGTACTTTGACGATTAATCAATGACTGAAGTTTGTCTATGATAACTAATTGAAAGCTAGACTTACTGTAGATTTTCTTGTATTAACAATTAAACAGTATATTCATATAATATATTATATTATAAATGGAATAAGTCGTATAATTTTGCTTGATCTTTAGTCGTTTTGGACAACTATTGTATCATTTCAATTAATACAATTTTTAGCAGCATAAATATGTCTCAAAATGAGCTGACATTACCAATTTACAGTAAAAACAATAGCGGTTTTGTGACAAAATCAGACTTAGTATATTCGTTAGTTTTCAATAATGAATGTTGAATTTATAACTATGCAAAGATACACAATATAACAATGCATGGAAATTATAATTACTTTTAAAATCATGAGAAATCATGACTTTTGATGCTATTTTCACTTTCAAAGTGGAGCATATGGATCTACACAGTGTGAAGATATTCACTCTGAAAGTGGAGTATATGGATATCCGCAGTGTGAAAACGTATTAACAAATTATTTTTCCCGAGAATTATTTGTCAGACAATTGCTCGACCTACTGGGCACCCAGTTCTGCATTTATGGATTTTTTAAATCTGACAGATGGAGAAACGAACTTGCATTTTTCGGATTGCCAGGCGTGCACCCCACCATCTACGCTACTAGGGAGATCAGGAAAATACGGATGTAAAATGGAGGCAAATTAAAATGCCATCTCACCATGCGACATCCTTTATATCTTGTGAAATACATGCATTTTGAATAAAGTTAACATGCTGCCTGCATTTTATTCGTATTTGGCATTTTATAAATTATTAAAAATTGCTGCATGTTATCTGCCGAATGCATAAAATGACGACCATCAAACTTTACCATAAATCCGCGTCGCCAGTGAAATATTACTGAAAGCTAGAAATGTCTTACTTCACACTTCACTAACGGTGAAGTGGCAAACTTTACAGGGGAAGACTGAAACGCGAAGAGCTTTCGATTTCCAATTAAGAACCACCAAACTTAAAAGCTTTTGAACTTCAGCAGTCAAAATGAGAAAGGCTGCGTTTCAGTCTCCAAGGCGACCAGATGATTTGAAATGACTCACTATAAAATGGATAAATTTATCCATATTTATAATATTTAAATGCTGATTTTTATTATGTAAAATTATTAAATGAACTTGAAGAAAATATAATATTTATTCTTTCATAAAGGCACACAGTAGCAAAATAATGTCTACAATATTAAAAATTCTATAGATGAATATTAAAATAATATTTGTTATGAAAAATTCTAAATACAAAAATGCGAGCGAACAATAAGAATTTTTTCACTGTATTTTTATTAAGTTGTAAAATTTAATAACAATGTTTTATTTTTTTATATCGATTGTCAGTGAGAGATTAAAAATTCTAATGCTAACATTGACGCATAAATTCGTCATTATGTATAAGTCTTATAAGTATAAATTTTTAAAACATGTTCAGTTCAAAGTTATTCAAATAAATGACTCACAACCAACCGGCAAAAAACAATATGAAGATTATTTTTTTTGTATTTGCAATTTTACATTCTCTACTTTTTTTGTTTATGTTAGTGGAAAATAAAAACTGACCAATTTGTTTTTTTTTGTGTATTCCATATTCGCTATGAATGTGGAAGGTTTTATGGAAGTCATCGGTGTGAAAATGGTCACTGCAGAAATGGAAACTTGGAACTCTGCATTTTCACGATCCATGTTTGCAGATTATTTTTTCATTTGAATTGATTATCAACCAATTTTTCAATGCATTCGACATTCGGTTCTGTATCTTTTTTCGCTAATCAAACATTTTTATTAATTTTTTTTTTCGAGAAAAAAAATGCAATTATTCATGACGCGCGGTAGAAGTCCGAAAATACCAAAAGACCCAAAAAAAGTCTTAGGTATTTATTTAGCAATAATGATTCTACTATCCTTAAGATGTTTGTAGTAAAGCAACGTCTACTGTTGGCCTCGTTGAAGGATTCGTATATTTTGATTTACTTTTTCGCGCTTTCTGTAAAATGGCCAAGAATGGGGTTTTACTCATAAGTCCGCCTATCATATATTTCACAGCGTATAAAAAACGCTCACTTTGGTCAAAATCTGGGAGAAAAAGAGGAATCTTTTGATGTATGTACAAAGTATAAATACAATATAAAAGCTCTAGCGATGTTCTTTATAAATCGAAAAAAGCTTCGCTGACCACGATGCGAAAATCTTATTCGAATCAAATTGCGTCATTGATTTAAGCTTTTTCTTTTGATCGTTCAAGTTATATTCAGTGCTTACGCGATTTTCCGGGCCTTATCCCGTACCATATAGATCAATCAGTTTCATATAGCGATGGCTGAAATATGTATTGCCTACAACCTTCCTACAGATATTATTTACACAGTGGAATAACATTTCATGAATTTATGAGAAGGTTTATTATATTTTCTATATGTACCTGTTTCGCCATAAATTCTCTTACGTTATTTACTTTAGAATATACGTTATTAAATTATGTATACGATTTTTGTTATATGTAGCTATCATCTAGGACTGTAGGCTATTCCTGAAAGCTCACGTGTTTTGTTTTGAGAAATTTTTGAGCTGAATTTCGAGAAAAATGGGACAGTTATAACCGTATCAGGCCATTTCATACATAGCACGTTACTCATTGGCTGTTGTTTTAAATTTCGATTTCTTTTTTTTGTTTTCTCTTCCAGTCATATCCCGAAAATGTGATTGCGAATTTCCCAGCGGCAAAACATATCCGGGAATTGTAACCCTATAATATCACAAGCCCTATTATTCGGCTCTGCTTGAGATAGATTTTGAAGTGGGCATCTTTGCACCGTATATTGTACAATAGGTCCATTAGCTGAAGTTTCAGAGCGAGCACAATAAAGAAAAAATTAGGGTCAAACTCATTCTTTATTAATATTAATTTTATTCGTACTGTTATTACAGATATATTTCAATACTTAGCAGTGCTCAAAATTAAGAACCCTTTCTTACAATTGACTTAGAAATAACAGTAAAAAACATGTCTAAATATTTAACGGTATTTATGTTTTCCGTTTGGGACGATTTATTGTGACAGACAGACAAAGACGTGTATTTTCTGTTCAATATTTACGTATATACTTCTTAATCTACGATAAAAAAACTGTATATTGTATTATTAATCTTCAAGAGAAAAAGATATTTTTTCTTAGGAAAAATATCGAATACCCGTCAATACATGTGATTGTAGAAAAAAAGGACGTATCCCACAGAGACCGAATTTTACAGGATGCACAAAAATGTATTTTTAATGATTTAAGGGCAAGTCAAAATATGAATTATACACAACCCTTAAGTACACTTAGAGCAAAACTTGTGCTTTATATACTGTGTCTGATATTATTTGAATAATTTACTTAAGATAAACTCGTAAAATATATTTGGTAGAAGTTATTATTTCTGGTCGCAAATTTTACATGCCCTTTTTTCAATATTATTTTTATGAAAATTCAGCATTTATGCTAGAACGTGTATTAAATAAAGAAGATAGTGAGGGTTACGTCCTTTTTATTTTCCATAGACGATGCGTATAGATGGTGTTTATAGCTTTTTAGTTTCTCACATTTATAGACAACATTATTTGTGATAAATTTTTCGACAATTTTAAACGTAGAACTCGATCAAATAAGCATAAATAAAGATCGATTAATTTTCATAAGAATTTTTATATGGCTACAATATTTTTTAGTCATGACTTTTGATGCCCAAACACGTTCACAAACTCAACGACAAAGGAGTATCTCCATACATATTGTAAAAATAAGATTATTTTTCAATGTGTTGTCATTAATGCTTTATCCATTAAAGATAACAAAAATATCATGCTAATATTTTTTCACCATTAAGTAAATTACACTCAGAGCTTTATGGGTTTTTTCAGGATATTTATGTCAAAATATTAAAATTATGTTAACATGTTTTATTAACCCGCATTCCCTAGATGCAAAGCACGTGTGCTAACCTCATGATTACCATGGAGACTTTTTTTTTATAAAATATTCATTTTTAATATTTAGGAAACCTTGAACAATTTTCGAAGGCTGTATTAATTTCTAGAGTAAACTTGTTCCTAAAGTCGAATGTTACTGAAAAACATTTTAAGCAATTATTTTTTGTTTAAATGAACCGTACGGTATATTTTCCAACGTTTTTTTTTTGTTTTTATAATTTTTGAAATTCATTTTTTTCACTGATTCATATCCACTGTGGGTACGAAAAACAATGTAACCCTCAATTTTATAAAAATAGTTTTTTTTCGATACTCATAACGCATAGAACATAATAAAATTCTCACCAAAATTGGTAAGCTGAAAATGCCAAATTGGTATCCAAATTTAGCATTTATACTTGTGTTTGTGACCCAGAAAAAAGGCTTCCACCTAATCAATTTTACTGGTTTTTATTGAAAGATTTATTAAGTTAATACCATATTGAGTAATTAAAACAACAGTTTAAGTCTTCATGCATTTCAATGTTGTGTATATGTAATGTTTTTACTTTGGCCCCGATCATTAAAAAACGGTTTTTGGGCCTCCTGTAAAAAAATTCAATGTAGCTATTTATGTTATGTATGACTTATGCGTGGTCTTATTAATAACTCTGCCGCTCTTGCTAATGTTGGTCTGTATGCCCCTGATAACTTACCTAAGAAATCGGGAACATCGGTTGTTTTTCATTCCTAAATGCAGAACTATCCTGCCAGTAGCCATGCCAATACGGGGGACAATGGTGATGTTTAACGAGATTACCTCGGATATTGATATCTTCCAGCTAGGTGAGAGCGAGCTTAGATGGATGCTATTATATACATTATCAGAATAGGATCTGTCTAACTTACTTGGTAGATACTCTCTTTTTCCTTCTGAATATATATATTTGTTGTAATTCTTTTTTTATTCTTTTTTATATGTTAATATGTTAACTAAATGTATATCGTTTTTGTTAACGTATTATACTTGTTATTTGTAATGTTACAAAATGTAATAAATAAATAAATGTTCCATTACTTAAATTTAGCATAATGGAAGAGGTCTACGTTGGAAATACATCTCTTATGCTTACTACAATAGATACATATTTTAAGCTTAATAAGAATTTTGAAAACAATTATCTCATAAAACAACAAAAAAGGAGCTTAAAATAATACTTCGAATTTCACGGAAAAGTATAAGCGATACGAGATTTCGAGTAAAACATAAAATAAATATACAGGGGCTTTTACGTCATCATATACTAAATAAAATTTTCTTTTCCGGGAAAAAGAAATAAACTAATGAAACTTTTCCATTTTCATGGGAGAAAAAAAAGAAAATTTCTTCAAATTTCGTCGATCAATACGATACTTTTAAACATTTGATTTGGATTCTAGTGGAGAATGTAATAATATGGATTGACTATTTCGAAATTCGATATGTTTATAGATTGAGAACTGTTTCTAATTTGTAAACTTTGATATAGTTGTTAGTGAAAATCTGGTTTCATAAAATGTTTTTGACACTTTGAATTCGTGAACATATCAATGTTTATATTGTATGTGTGTTTGAAAAGTATTGATTGCACATGACTTACGTAATAAGCATTTCACAAACTGAAAATAGCTAGAATATTTCAGCGTCTACTATTCATTTTGTAAATGCACACATTTGATTAAAATATTGTGTGATTACTTTTACAAAAAAATCAAAATTAGATAACCTCACCTAACTAACGTAGCCTAACTCAAGCTAATCTAACTGTACTTACTTTATCGAAAGGCTGTACAGACCAATCGGGTGACGAGTGAACTACTAAGCAATTCATGTTTTGGAATATAATTTATTTGAGAGGAATGCTCAGAGTACAGCGTACAAATAAATAAGCTTAATTTAACAAATACCACATTTGCTCCCAAAGCGACGCATATGGATCTACACAAGTGTGAAGATATCTACCCCGAAAGAGGAGTATATGGATCTCCGCAATGTGAAGACGTCTTGACAGATTATTTTTCACGACAATTGTTTGTCAGGCAATTACTCAACCTAATGGGTATCCAGTCTTTCTACGCGAAAATGTATTGGCAGATTATTTTTCATAATAATTATTTGTCAGAGAATTACTCAACCCAATGGGCTTCCTGTCCTATAATTCTGGTTGTATTTTAAATCCGGCAGATAAAGGAATCAAACCTGCATTCCCCGTATTGCTAGGCGCCCACTCTACCAACTACGCTACCGGGAAGACTATCTTAGAGATATATTTTTGAAGTAAAGAAAAAGATTTTAAGCAAAAATAAATGTAAAAAACAACTATTCAGTGTGGAAAGTAAAAGTAAAGAAATAATTAAAAAATATCGAAAACAAAAGTAAACATTGAAAAACATGTTATATAGTGATTTTAGACAAAAAATACGGATTAAAAATATTTTAATTTACTTTGGAATTGTTTTTTTTACGAATATGGATCTATACAATGTGAAGATATCTACTACTAAAATGGAGTATATGGATTTTTGCAACGTGAAAACGCCTTAAAAGATTATTTTTCACGAGAATTGTTTGGGAATGCCTCTCTTTTTATGAGTTTTGACTAAACAAAAATACAGTGCAAGTCTAGGCAAAAGATGCCATATTACACGTATGGAATGAGTGATAGAGTGCCTCCTTTGAGGTAGGCAAACATTCTTGTGCATTCAAAGCTTAAACTGGCGAGATCAATTTGACTCTAGGCTGTTAGACTTTCAGATGTTGACTAGTCACGGTGGCTTTATCTCTAAGCTTTGTCAGCTCAGTGCTATAAAGCCTGCTCGAGTATGTAAAACATTTATGAATGCTCATTAAAAGCTCTGGGAGCTTTCTCGTGTGTCGGTTAGAATATAAGAATTTATTGAGTTTAATCACTTGTTGGACCAGATGGCAATTGTAACTTTGTTTTACAAAAAAGAAATATTCTACATTTGAAAAATGCAGCATATTTATGCTTAGCAAGAAGGTATTTTTTCAAAGCTCGATATTAACTGGGATCAGCTATAAAATTAATAATACAAACTGTATTGCACGCCATCCGTTGTCTTGGGAAGCTTCTTCTACGAAACATATCGATGCCTTAAAGCGCGAATTTGATGTCCGCGTTCACCTAAGAATAGCTTAAAAATATCCTCATATTTCCTGATGCTGTATGCATGTCCCGTATTAATTTGACAATTTCACAGTTATTTAATTATTTAAGTTATTTAACTTCAATCGGATCTGACACTTATACTGTAAAATACATAACTCTGCCACTTTGTATTCAGATCTATCAAAAGTATGTAATTCGTTAGCAGCCTCTGAAATAAATCGCTTAAAATGTGTTTTTCTTAAATCAAAATAATCGCAAAAACAAATAACAATATTATCAATAGTTAATATTTTTGACTGATGGTGCTTGATGGGAATTGATTTTAAATTCTAAATAATTTAAAACTGATAAACTTCCAAATGTGAGATCACTGTTAACGACCCGGGTTTTACCTTTTGGCATCTTCAGACTACATTATACATTACATTACATTACAGTGAGCGAACATGTATTTTACTAGTATTCAATAGGATAAATGATCCTGTTAACTAACTACCTGAGAAATCAACGAAGAGATTTTTTTAATTTGTTTAGAAATATTCTATCGGTACAAATTGGCAATCTTCATTTTTCATCTAATTTATCATATGTTTAATTAAAGTACACGTATCATAGAAATCGTAAGAAAGTGTAATGAAGCACTTAACAAAGTTGACATTACTAACTCGAGTCGTAAAAAAATAAGCGCAGCTAAAACGGGGATAAAACATAAAGTTTATATTGGTAAGGCGTATTGAGACGTTAAATTACTTTATTAAAATACTAAAGCTCACCGAACAATATCCTAAACGAAATAACGAAAGCTACATCAAGTATTTATTATATTAATAACTGGGTCGATAAATTCTTGATAGATCTTAATTGTATATCGATTAAATAGCATAATCTATCTATTACCTACAACTTAGTGTTATAACATAATAAATAATCTATAGTTGTAGAAAAACTCTATATTATAATGCAATATCGTTGATAAAGCTCTTAGAATCACGTTATACCTGCTTTTTCGCGTGATTACAAAACTTTGCTGTGAGTTCGTTCACGCGCTTTTGCGTGATAAGAATGATGTAAATTGTTTAGTTTGAAAAAATATCTTGTGAAAGTAGTATATATAACATAATTATATCCATATGCAAACGTACGCTTTGTGAATATATTCACTCCGAAAGTGTTGTACATAGATTTTTGCAATGTGAATAAATAAATGTCTTGACTGATTATTTTTTACGAGAATCGATCAACTCAGTGGACATCCAATCTTGCATTTAAGGGATTGATTTGGGAATCGAATCTGTATTTCTTGGATTTCAAGCGACTCACACTAACATTTACACTGTCGGGGTATTATTTTGATGGTATTTTATTTATAAAAAAAAATCCAAGTGAAATTTATCGTAAGTGTTTGTGCGTGTGGAAAAAACATTCCAATAGTGATTAAATTGAGTGTATTATATAAGGTTCGATTGATATGGCCATTTCTTCAATTCATTGTTATATTTCCGCATTCAAATACACATAGAATTATTATATTGGCACGGAATATGTAAATGTATTTGGTTCACTCCAAATTATATTCGTTTAGCGTTCTTATTTTACTAGTATTATTTAACAAATACTCGTATATATTATTTTAAAAAATGCTTATGTCGAATAACGAGTGTGAAGTCTATTGATTTCGTGGGGAAGTTAAAGATTGAAGAACGCAGCAAATGGTTTCTTACTATATTAAAAGTGATAGATTTTGTATGCAATTGGCTGAAACACGTACTGGTGATGCCTCTAGAGATCAAACCTTTTTTCCCTTTTCCAAGTGATGGAATTTTGATGTCCTAGATGACCGTTTAAGACTATTTACGAGATGAAATCGGCAGAGATAAGGGATATTCGCATAGCCAGGAAGAACACAAAATGACATTTAATCCTGGATTGAAAACGTGGTGGATACTTCACGTAGGATGCGAACATGAAAAGAAGAAGTAAAAAATAAATCTCAGTTAGTAAAAGACTGCGTCGCTTGGCTTTTTTTTTTGATTTTTGTACTTTTTTTGATAAACAGATTAAAACTGAGTTTGTTTTAATAATTTAATAAGACATCATACATCAATTTGAAAACTTTTGCAACATGCTCGCTCCGAAAGTGAAAAATAATGATTTACACAGTGTGAAGATATCCACTCCGAAAGTGGAGTATAAAGATCTCCAGAATGTGAACACATTACTTGAGAGATTATTTTTCACGAGAATCACGAGAATCATCTGAAAATTGCTCAACCTAAAAGTTTTCCAGCCTTGTATTTTTGATTTTTTTTCAAATGTAGAAATCAAACTTTTATTCCCTGCATTTTGAGGCGAGCACGCAACCATCTTCATGGTCGGGGAGACATTTCCAAAATATGAGATCCCTCAAATTTGCACCGATAACTAGGATATTTTTTCTGATTATTTTTAAGATGAAGTGATATCAGGGTTTTGGCTCCGTGTTGATAAAGCTGTAATAGCTACCTACCCTGTCGAAAGTTTAAAAAAAGTCCGGGATTTGTTTTTTGGTGCTTACACGAACGCCTGCTCATCAACCAAAGCTTATATACTCACCTCTGTGATATATTATATATATATGCTGACAAGTGGTTATATTATTTATATGGACATACACGTATGTGTCGTCTGCATTTAAAATGTCAAGCTTTTAAAAAAACTGCTCGTTTAAGCAAATAACGTGACAAAACCATTGACTACTCCAAATTTAAATTTTAATTTATTAATAACGGCCACATATTGCCGATGCCTCAAGAGAGTCTGACCTGCCTATTCTTCAAGCTGACTGATCGTCAGCGTCCCAGAAGGCCATTAAATACTATCTATAGAATGTATTCGGCGGATTTACGGAACCCAGGTATGACTTGGGAGGACGTAAGAATAGTGGATGGTAACAGGGATTCTTGGAGTTGTCACGTGGTGTCCATATGCTCCACTAGCAGATATAGAAGAAGAAGAATAATTAATAACTATTATATTCACAACATTTTTTTTTAATATTATTTCAACAAAATTACCAGTCCCTTAAAATACAATGTAGATAGTTTGTAAAGTATCAGATAGAATATTTATGTTTTACAATCCATTTAATGATTTTATTGCAAATATGTTTTTGAATAAATAATTTAATACTTTTTGTATAACGATACCTTTAAGGCTTCATACGCAGCATGTTCACTATTATTCCACTGGAATAATTATAACTGATGGCTATTAGCAAAGTAATAATGATCTTATGCCACATGGGAGTAAAAAGGTTTAACTGCAAATTTTCCATTTTCCTACGTAGCAGAATACACGAATTGAGAGCACAGCCCGCGCGATTTTGCATTATGATGCCTCTACGATTGTGAAATAATACAGGGAAATACATTGTGCTACTTATAGGGGAGTGTAAAATCATTCATTTGAAAGCTCCAGTTAAAGCTTTTTTTATTATATTGTATTATTATCATATTCCGAAAGTATTTTAAGCTTCGTCTGCTTCAAATATATAGTATTTTTATATTACGTTTTAAATACTGAATAGGTGCGTGAAACTGATATAATATCGACTGTATAATAAATAGAACGTAACCCACATATAACTAATTTTATAAAGGGCACAAAAAGCGTATATTTAATTATTTTGAGCCAAAGGCACAGTATTAAATAGACACAGACTTGAAAAGCATGAAAACCAAAACTGGTATATATTTACCTAATATGGTAATCGAATAAGTTATTCAAGAAAAAATATGAAAATTGATGTGGTAGAAATGTTTTGTCATAGTCACAAGTTTCACGTGTTCTTTTTTTCAACTTAGATTTGTAGCTATTTGCAGCTTACATTGTTTTGATAAATTCTTTATACATATAAGTTATATTATATATATGGTGACTATTGGAAAAAGCTTTTTTGGGAAAACAAACTGACAGCTACGTCGTTTTGACTTTCTACAGTTGATATAATATCAAGGTTAAATTATCGACTCTTTACAAAGCTTTTCCATAAAAAAGCTCGCAGACAAAAATTATAGATTAATAATTTATCATCAATTATTATTACAAATGACTACTGTGATTCAAAAGAAAATACTGTACATATAGATATAATTGGAAGACTGAGAAATATTACATGAATATATCAAATTAATAATGTCCGCTTCGAAAGTGAAGCATATAGATGTCTACTGTGTGAAGACGTTTACTCCAGAAATAGAGTACATTATAATTCACAATAAAAATACTAAGCTTGACAGATTTATCAATCACTCAAACTATAAAATTACTAAGCATCCATTCGTCCATCTTGTTTTTTAGGTGTATGCAAATGTTGAATTTAAGCTAAAGCGCGAGTTCTTAGTAGCGTGGCTTCCTTAGGCAATGCGGTTGTTTTTTGACAATCAACAGTAATTTATGTGCGATTAAATATTGGATATATTCATTCGAGTGTAAAGTCTTTTGCATAGTAAATATATTTTATGGTAAAATAATAGAATATATTAAATCAGGGGCGGCCAACCCAAATTGTATCACAGGTCACTGATAAATAAGAATAATTGTAAATGTCGATATGTGAGATCACTGTTAGCGACCCGGGTTTCGCCTTTCGGGTCGCTAACAGTGATCTCACATATGGAAGTTTACCAGTTTTAAATAATTC
>JAGVSQ010010908.1:0-12590 GCA_022683975.1 Rhyacophila evoluta
CTAACAGTGATCTCACATATGGAAGTTTACCAGTTTTAAATAATTTAGAACATATAATTATATAAATCATTTAAGTTCACTCCAGAATAATTAAAATCAATAACTGTATTGCAGAGAAGCTTAAATGAAATGGTTAACAATAGTTTTAATAGAACTGTGTATTATTTTGATGTTGACTATATTAATAATTATTTAAAAACTGATTGTGATTCATATTTAAAAATTAAGATTTAGATAACTTTGATCACTTTTGTTTGTTATAAAGAAATCACCAATCAGTGACTAATATTATCTAATTTAGGTAATTAGACTAAACCAGATATATTTTTACACAATAATATATTATGGTATATTAATTTGGCTCTCAAAATAATACTTTTCAGTTGCATTTTACATAATTGAGCTATTTAAAAAAAAGCATACATATAAAACTGCACCTTGTACGAGTTCCAAACAGGATAAATATGTCCTTTTGTTAAAATCTGATGTAATAGTTTATATTTATTCAATGGCATATGAACAAAATCATACAAATTACTGCTTTACAGTCATTATCGTACGGTTAAGAAATTTTTCCACATGTTCACCATAGATTTGTACACATTTTATTAAATCAACTATTTGTCGTAGCGACTTTAAAAATGACATCAAATATTTTATATTATTATTCTAACAAAATTTTTTTTATATAAAAATGACTATGCTGAATTCGCATCTACACAAAAAATATCTTTTTTTCCTAAAGGATTAATTTTATAAATATTAGCTATCTTCTCATTCAATACATGTTAGCAATGTGTCTTTTAAACAGTTTTATTATAATATTTATGTGTGGAATAATTCCTTGTGAGATTTCAAGGAATCTCAAAATTTAAAGAGTTTTCTCTACCATACAATTTCAATTGATCCAACTTTCAATATGATAATCATTAATTGATATCACGTTCTTTATAAAATAGATTATAATAACCGTAGAGATACATTGTTATTAATATTATAAAGTAAAAATATTTTCTTAGGAACAAACTAAAAGAAATTCATAGGTACACGTCTAGTATTGAAACAATAACTCATTAAATTCATTGCACATTGTCAAATATCAGATAAATATTACAACAATCTCGCTAGACATGAGTTCAAAATTTGACAGTGAAATCAAGTATTATAACTAATATATATATTTATTTGTATTTACAAAATATTAAGTCCATAGATAAAAAAATCAATATTTCAATATCGAAAAGAAAGCTACCATATAAATAGAAAAGATTCCATAATTAGTACACATGCCAATATATATTTACACATGGAATATTTTTACTAGGTAAGATTTTTAGTGTTATCAATAATTAAAATAATGTTTCGAATTTGAATGATATTTGTGTCTCAAAGGGATTGCAAAAGTAACTAAACAAAATCTTGTCTACAATTTTATGTTCTCATACTTATATGGTCTGTTGTCAGCAAACTTGTATTAGATACATTTTTTAAAGTACTACTGCTACCATCATTATGCTAGTAGGAATTTGGTTTTGCATAATTCAAAATAAGGAATTTATTCCAAACACAGATAAAAAATTTATCAAAATTTTGTATGTACGTATTTATTCATACTAATATGAAGGTAAACATTTTTTTACAGCAACTTTATGTACCAAATGATTTTTATAAGGCAATGTGTGATTTTAAGACATTAAATGAATAGTTCATCACGTTTATTTTAGATGGATTAGAAAAATTATTTCAGGGAAACCAACATTCAGCACTGTTATCACATTAAACATGGCTTTTAAAATTTTATTTTTTATTAGAATTCGATTCCCGATGTGGTCTTATTTTTTAAAAATCTGAAAATGTAGCACTGGATACCCATTGGGTTGAGCAATTGTCTAACAAACGATTCTTGTGTAAAATAGTCTATCAGGACTTCTTCGCATTGCGGAGATCCATATACTCCACTTAGAGAGCGAACAAGGTATGTAAAAAAAATAAATATTGATGGGAAGTATGACCTCTTGAAACAACAGATGAATGATGATACAGCAATTACAAAGCTACACAATTTAACATCTATCATCTAATATTTGGCAAGATTTGTTAGCTGGCTGTTTTCATTCGATATTCATCTAATTATACACAATTTTATTCTATATATTATATTTATATGTATTTATTTATATAGACACTTAATGTTTCATACACGTTACCCAACAAAAATTTCTGTTACTAAGAATATATATTATGTAATACTCGTAATTTGTTCTTATCTTTATGTGGATGATTTTTTTGCCAATTTGAAATTTCTAAGAGATTTAAAAATATAAGAAATATTGTTATTGTTGACTTGCGTACTTAAATATCTTTTAATGTTGATACTTAACTATAAATTGTGAAGTTACCATTCTTATAACTGAACAATTACAGTACAAAATCTATTTTTATACTGTGATAAAATAGAAAACAGATGCTATGACACACTTAAACTGCAAACTACCATACTTTGAATAAAATTCAAACATAAAAAATAAAATTGTGACAGCCTTATGAGATATTTGGTTATTTTTTCTTGTGAATTTCAACATGTAACAGAATGCTAGTTGAATTTCTGTATTATTTGAATTACTTTGTTGAGATTAAAATGATTTATGATTTTTTTTGAAACACTAACCTTGAGATAAGACTGAGCCGTAAAATCTAGCAATAGTACTGGCTAAATTTTGTGGATTGTTATTTCTAATATAATTATGTTTATATGCTATATAAATATATTTTTCCCAAATTCAGATGAAAATCAACTCCACAACATTTCGCTCTCAAAGATTTCAACAACCCATTTATAAAATGGCTTTGTATTAATCTTTGAGCACTCAATATCAGAAGGCAATATGCCTTACATAATTCAGTAAAAGCGGACAGAATTAGCTCAGTCATTCTCACTCGAAATCCTCGATACAGGAGACACGTCTCTTGGACTATGACTATCCCTGTCCACTTGATAAAAGCCGATGTTGATCTTCAACTATTCCCCTTGTCAGACATTCATGGCATAGTACACGGAACTATGCTGCTGTTGGTGTTGATGATGTTGGTGTGTGTGGGGGTGTGGATATGGGTGAGGGACAGTCGGAGAAGCGGCAGGGGCCGGAGCTCCCTCAGGTGCCCCTCTTACTGCGGCCGGTGTTGGAGTGATGGGTGATCCAGGAGCAGCCTGATACAGAGGCGCTTGAACCTGAAAATTAGATGTTATAAATAATATGAGATGACATATCGCGTACACATATATCCAGGTTTTATCTTCTCAGTAGAGAATAAATATCTATACATCAACTTCTACAATATCTAATATTTTTAGATGTCAGTGCTGAAATATATTTTACAAGGTTTTACAGCAAATTTAGAGCAGACAATGTCTATTGAAATCAAAAAATATGGATGGAATAGTATTAAATTTCATATCACGCTAATATTAGTAAATTAAAATATGAATTTCCAATATGTAATTATATTACCTTTTCTGAATAACAAATCATGTGCCGAGCTACAGGCCTGGCAGGCACTGTTCGCAATCTAGCCATCGGTGCCGAACAAGTTATCTGAAATCATATTTAATTGCAATTTGATCAAGATGTAATGAATATAAATTGATAAATAGATTTTTAAATACGATCATATCTTTTGTGTAGATATCAAATATTGAGGAAATATTTCTAGGATAATTATGTATATACTATTACGAGTATATTCATAATTATTATTTGCATATCAGTCAGATAAAATGCTGTAAAGTAAATTTTGGGTTCCATGGAATATAAATGCAATATCAAATCGATTACACATAAATTAAGAATTTATTTTTTACAACTATTTATATTAATACTGAGAAATGTGATGCAGTAACATTGTAATCAATATTTGTCCAGATTTATATGGGTTATATGTTTTGGGATTCCATCAGATATTCATATTGTTTTCATATTAATTTTTATCATAGTAGCTACATATAAAATGCATTATCCTACAATATCATGCTTGTCTAGAGAAAGAAAATATAATTACCTGCATTGGAACTCCAGCTTGTGGGAATGGCATATTGACCATCTGTTGAGAACCTTGATTCATTTTAAGCAAATTAGTTTGTTGCTGTTCAGCAGGTGGTTGTTGTGGATATCCACTGATAGAGCCATTGGAGTCACCTGGAAATTAATAAATTCAATATCTATTATTTAGAGATTCTAAGATATATTTAAAGATAATTTGATCAATTTAAATTTCCAATTTCAACTGAATTTTTTTTTTTTTAATCCTACGTATTCCCCAAATCAATCTTTAAATCGAATATTTCATTAAGATAAAATATATTAAGTTAAATGTTTTATAGTAATTAAAGAAAAGGTACTAAAACATATGGAGAAAGGAAATACGACCTACATAAAAATCTTGGACCATCATTTCAAGATAACCACTGTTCCCTAAACAATATTTGATTCTTTAAGAAGGTAAGGGAAAATATATTAATTAATTGTATTTGCAATCTTATAGTTCAAATATTTAATATTTACTATTAATGAATGACCAAAACTTTTTTACTATCCATGTTCATATCATGAACATAATTAAAAAGTAAAATTACAATGTAAGTATTCAACATGCGGTATTTTGTCATCTGTGAAGTTGATTGATGTTCAAGGTGTCCGGAAATTGCTTTTTATGTAGATTTTGAAGCTGAAATAAGATCAAGCATTATGAATCCTATCTATATTCAGATATATAACATACCTGCGGTCGAATGGGTTACGTGATACTGCCTTTCAAGAGTATTGGAATAGTGTGGCTGATGGTGAATGTTGGTGTAAGGAATAAGAACCATTGTCTGATGATAAGACCGAATTGGAGGGGGTGACTCAGGTCTCCGGTGGCCACGTGCATATGTATGCATTGCTTTGCTATACATATCTCTCTCACCTCCATTACACCTGAAATTATGAAAATAATATCATATTATTAAATCAGTGTATCATAATAAGAAGGGTGATTCAAACAATCTTAAGGTTATCTTTACTTCAACTTTAGAGTCAAAATTATTATTACACCGAAATAATGTGATTTTTTAGAAAGTGATTCATGATAAGTAAATTTTTTTTTTCACCTTATCATGTGGAATTTTAACAGTATTAGATGAGATTTAAATTCAATTAATCTATTATGAGATACAATAGTTAATAAGTAAGGCCAATAGCTGTAAAGCTAAAAAAAATCTTAATTTCCTGGGGCTTATCTTTACTGGCTATAATTTTACTATTTATGGATTTATCTGTAAAGTAATACTATTTCAAAATCTGCGTAAATGCTGTTATTTCACAAAAAAAGACAATATTTCCAGTTACCTGACATTTGCATATGTAACACAGTTTTGATAAATATTATCATCTTGTTGCCGAGGCGCTTCACCAGGATGATGACGATGTTCAGGAACATTGTGATTTCGTAAATCGAAGCAAGTTGCCTGTTTAGCAGCACTGCCGAGTTTCAAGTTTTGCTGAAAATCTTCGATGGATGACCTGCAAAAAAAGAATAGATTTGAGATAAGGTCAAGACAGGTCTATAAATATTGTCACACGATTAATGTGTAAAATTACAGATCCCTTATGCCAGAGTTCGATTATATGTGCGATTTCTTCGCTTTTTTACGAAACAGCTACTATATCCATACTCACCTTTGGGCTAACGTCAACAATCGATACCTCGCCTTGTGACGTTTCAGAAAAATATATCTGAAATTGGCAGCACAAAGCACAAGCACACACTAAACACTAACACGCATTGGCGTTTCAAAAAATTCGCTCGCTGTCACTTTCATATATCTGTATGCGCACTCCGAAATGACAAATGGTAATTAATAATAACAACACACTGGGCTTGAAACAATTTATTCAAATAAATTGTTGTATTATTGGTAACATACAATGTTTCCATTATGAATTTAGGGGTGCGCGCGAAGTATTTGAAATTTTTAACTGTGGCGGGTGTCGGTAATAGCGGGTTCTGCGCGCGCACATGCGTTGCTTCAGACATGTCTAAACTGTGGCCCGCGAAGGCCTTTTTGAGAGTTCCTATACATGTGGAATTTTGCAATTGATAAAATTAAAACCAAATGTGTGAGGCAAGCTTTATAAATTGCCTAACCCTATTCAGTACGAAGGCCAAATGTGTGCCTCCAAATTTACAATTTTGTTCGAATTTTTTTCACAATTTGTCGAAGTAATAAAATATTTCGATTTAATGTATCTGCTTTATTTTCGAAATGCCATATTTTTATTTAATTGTCACTAAATTACTACAGTATTATAAATAATAACCAGTTCTCTAAATATGAATGAATTAAAAGCCACCTTTTGTTATTCTTTTGTTTGTTTATACAATGTAGGACAGATTAAGAAGAGTGCCAATAAACTAAAATGATTGTAACTCACTCAAGGTACCTGTTGGGGGGTTGTTCAGTTTGATGATGTAAAATATGATCGTGAGGTGCTGGTTGTGTCAGGTTTGATTCAGAATAATAAGGCCAGGAGATATGACCAGGCCGAGCTGCTGTAGATGTAGGCGGCATCAGCTGGGACTGCATCTGCTGTAATATTTCATTGGTGGAACCAAAACGTGGCTTGATTCCTCGGACCGATGGTCGCCTTTGGAATCCTGAAAAATAAGAATTTTATTTTTTAAACTAAAATTATGTCTTATGTAAAATAAATACAGTATTTTAGGATTGTTTAATCAATGTACATTAGTAAAAGAATCTACCTGGATTTTTAAAAGTATATCACACATAATACTATGGGACACTATTGAACTGGGGTCTATGGATAGAGTTCAGTAATGTAGCTCCCGAGGAGCAGTTGGAGCAGTTCAAGCCCTTGCTCCAGGCACAAGACTCGTGGGGAAGGGGTGTGGTACAGTGATAAAGTGATACTTCTTCTTCTTACATCAGGTCCACTCCCAAAGTGGAGCATATGGATCTAAACAGTGTAAAGATATCCACTCCGAAAGTGGAGTATATGGATCTGCGCAATATGAAGACGTATTAAAAAAATATTTTTACGAGAATTATTTGTCAGAAAATTGCTCAACCCAATAGGCATCCAGTTCTGCATTTTTGGATATTTTAAAATCTGACAGATTTGGGAAATGAACACGCATTTCCTGAATTACTAGGTGCTAATCCTTTGTCTAATACAATAATTTCTATTTCTTTCCTCTTTTCACATATTCTATTTTAATATTAATTTGTGTGGTGGATATCTCCACGCTATAAAAACCCATATGCTCCGCTTTTGCAGCGGTTATGGTTAAAAAATACATATTGATACAATCAATAGATATTCACATTTCGCTTGCTGAGGATTAAAGTATACTATGTCCACAATAGTTCAAAATGAGATAATTGTTATTGATTTATTTGAGTATTAACTTATATAGTTAAAATCTAGTTTTACACAATTTTCTCCAATCATAAATTATATGCTTTTCTAAATTTATACTGTTTTTTACCACCTTTGTCATATTTTGTTAATGCTATTTTATCCTATGTATTTTTAAAGACTAGTTTGTTATACGTCCATCCAATACTAGACATATAATAATATAGCGTTAATTACACTGTTATATTTGTTATTACAAGAATTGGGTGTGAAAAAATTAACCAAAGTTTTTAAAAACTCATTTATGTTTATTAAACTTTTTATCTAAAAATATTTTAAGTTATCTATTAACGTATCCCTCGTCTACAGTATTGCCGATCATTATTTTTGTTTATTATTGAACTTACTGAACATACTTATACAAATAAATGTCACCGGTATTATATTAATAATGGAAACAATAACAACCTATTATAGTAATTGAGTAAAACTAAAATGGTTTTTGTAACCATGTAAAAAACACGATGCAATTTATTAAAACTCTTTGAAATAACTCGCTTGCTGAGGATGAGATTATTCCACGTTTACTTGTTAGGTTGACATATATTTTGAGTTAACAATGCCAGGTGAAAGAGTATATTTTTCTCTACTATTTCGACTGAAAAAAATCAATAAATTCATCTGTAAAATGGTTTTTTCGTATGTAATTTTATTCTATGTTCAGTAAAAAATCGTTTAGGTTAAAGGCCTATTACACTACACGATGTTAAGTGCTCTTACTGTAGAGTGGGCGTGGTCTCTTGTTAGTGCGGCGCTTATTACACTACTCTGCCCATTGGGCCCTAACTCAGTTTAAACGCGAATGTTGAGAGAGTTAGAAGTACGGTAAAACTCAGATTATCCGGGCTCCAAGTGTAGCAGTCGCATCAATAAAAATTAAGCAAAGAAAGAGGAGAAAGACATCGGAGAAATAATATTTACAGTTACGAGAAAACCTCTCAAAAAATGCAAATAGTGTGCTTGAGCCTGAAGATTTAAGAAATTGTCGCACAGCAGGTGCAGTACAATTTGAAGAGCTATTAAGTTTAGTTACACCCTACATAGAAAGACAAGAGACGATTCTGAGACAAAGCGTAAGTGCAAAACTAAGATGAGTTGTCACGTTAAGATTTTTAGCCACAAGAAACTCGTACCAAGACTTAAAATACAGCACTTTAATATCTCAACCGCTTTTGTCGCAAATCAACCCAGAGACATGTCAAGCAATTTACAAATGTTTGAGTTATATTATATCAAAGTAAGTAAAACAATTTATTTATTAATCATATTTATTCTTTAAAAAAACTTTTTTTTTTTTGCACGACATGGCTATATAAAATGGCGGCTTGTCGCGTGGCAAGTGAGGCAAGAACGATCAGGACGTCCCGATCGCTCTAAATCGGAACCCTTACTCCCTAATGCTGTTAGGGTAAGGGTGCCTTGAAATTGGGTAGTGTAATAGATCTTTTAGTGCTTGTTTATACTATGTCCATTAACCAATAGGAGCATGCGCTCGGTCGATATGCCTGCTTGTTTGGTTATTATACTACTGTTCACTTTGTTTGTTTACATACATTTTTAGGTCATTTAAAGATTTAACATTACATATTATCCAAAAAAATAATTAACAGTTAAATAATTCAATTTTCATTGATAGAAAAACAAAATTGTGAAAGTAGGTACTAATGGAATTCAACACCTAGGGCAAGTTTACTATGAAATTCACAGTAGAAATATAAATAAAAATAACCAGGGAAACCCTAGGTGAACAATATAGATATAACCCAGTTGAGGTATCAAAGGTTAATGATAATCATCAAGCGGGGCGGTAAAATTGAAGAAATAGTAAACATAAAAATTTAATTTAATTTACTAGAAGTATCATCCTTGCAGTTCGGTATAATTCGTGTGGTTAACGGCTGTGCACTATTTCTAGATTACTCATTTTGTAGTGGTCACTAAGCTAACTAAAAGGGAAAATGAAACTTTTTTATAACTACATAAACTATATAGTATCCTTATTATCACAAAACGAATATAATGGAGGTTAGTGAAGATGAAGCAAAACTTCCCGAACTAAAAGTTTTTGCTCAACTTAATCCAACCATAAATTAGATAATCCAAAAATATTGTGACCACGGGCATGGAAATATTCAAGAATTGGATACTATACACAGTAAAATTGAAAGATCTATTAAAAACTCAAAAATATTTAGCCCTCGGGGCTATACAAGTGGTAATAAACTAAATATATAAAAAATTACTGTTGATCAGTTCATCGACTACCAAACTGCAGGAAAATCCTACAATTTTTCTACCATACCATATACACAAGTTAAGCAGATCATAATATAGATGAAGGACCATCAGAAAAAAAATATAGGGAAAAGTAACTGTACATTCCCACAACTCAGTTTCATCAAAATCACTCTGAGTATGAGTAAAGAATAAAACAGGATATAATATCAATGTATAACATTATACCCCTTGTCGACCGCCAATTTTACAATGCTTTCATTAAATAATATCGATAAAACATAGATATTCCGTTAATCAATCTTGCTATTATCTTTTGAGTTTTTTTTTATCGCGCTTAAGGTTTATTAAAGTATAAAAAGCTTTATAGTTAGAACTTTTTAGTAGCATTGTATGAGATAGTACGGAATTATAAGTATAACATAATTACGATGCCATATTCTTTGGTTTCTGTGGTCGATCGTAAAAATTCCTATACAGAAAAATTATTACTTAGGAATTTACCGCTTCATTGAAAACCGCAACATAAAAGCCGTCAAATGCTTAATTTAGTCTATCATAACCACGCCGATTAACAGTAGTTACTAATTTATAAGTTAGTAGGTATGTAACATTACATATTGCCCAAGAACCGAATGTTTTGTTACATTATTGGCATCAATCATTTCAAGTTGTATCGTCTTCTTGTCACAAACGTCCTGTGTTCTTTACCATATCGACTGAAAAGGAAAAATATGTGACCCTCATAGACTAAATTTTACAGGAGGGACAACAAGTCTACTTAATGATTTGGAGACAAAGTCACAATACGAGATAGACACAAGTTTCAAGTACACGGATACTAAAACTGTTATTTTATTTACCCGATCTGATGATAATATAATATTCTAAATTATTTAAAACTGGTAAACTTCCATATTTGAGATCACTGTTAGCGATCCGGGTTTGGCCTTTCGGCATCTTCAGGCTTCAACAGTGCAAAAGTCCACTTTTATAAATTAAATAATCGATTATATATTTTGTAAACTATTAAATGCCGGAAAGTGGGATCCAAAGAGCCGTTAATCTCTCAAATCTAATAAATACATATTTTATAATGTCAATAATTCTTGGCATCTTAATATTTCAAAATAATTCCAAGATATGTAATTGTGCGTTTGAAGTGTTAGGTTATTCAAATTAGTCAAGCTTGGCTAGGATATTGACTGTTAAAGTACTACAGCATGCCCCGTATCAATTTGACAACTCGAAGTCATTTAAATACATAGAAAAAACTCCATTAAAATTTTTGGCAACTCCATTGGGCCTACACAGATCTACACTGCAAAGTATTTAACTCCGATATTTTCTCTTCGGAATAACCAGGTCTACAAATAAATCGTTTCAAAGGTGTTTTTTATACCAAAGTAATCAGTTTTTACACATTCATATATTTTTTTCGCAAATGGAGTTAGTAAATATGCATTTTATGCTATAGATAAATCCCATAAAAAAATATAGACAAAATATTTACCCCGATGTATAAACACATATTTGGCACATATATAGTAATACATGTTTTCCTTATTTGCTTCTTGGGTAGACATTATGCTAGGGAACGTTCTTAATTCTCCGTTTTTTCGATTAGTATAAATACAAAACTAGTTTTCCAATTTCTTTTTAAATATTTGAGATACATACTATCTTTTAATGACATATTTGTAGATACAAGGCTATGCGTAGGAGTGTCAAATATTTATTTATGATAGCTAGCCAAATCAAGACTGAATCTAAAGAAGTAAAAATCCGGATCTGGTCCGCGAGCGAGAAGTTGCCCATACACGCTCTAAATCAGCGATAACCCACGCTGTATAATCCACATCAGGGGTCACAAAACTTTAAAAAGAAATGGACCGTAATTAAAATTTGAAAAAAATGTGGCACCGGACGAAAAAAATTCTTATCAAAATCTTATTAGGGCATTAATTTTCATTGCATGTGTAACACAGTTGAAATGTATAATGGAAAATAAACATTGAAATGTATGTGTAGTAAATGATACCCTGAAACTTTTTTCATGACAAGCCCACCAAATGGGCGAATCGAAGAATCTTTCGCAACCAAATCATAAAATTTTATGAAATTAAAAAATATTATATATCGAAGAAAAATTGACTAGGTGGAAGCCCTTTTTCCTAGTCGAATATTTCACAGGTACTCTTTTATAATTTTAAAGCTAAATTTAGACACTAATTCGGCATTTTTAGCATACACGCTGTAACGTGTATTAAGCTGTATATATTCGGATTATGGAATAAAAGCCATTTTGAAAAATTGAGGGTTACATATTTTTTTCTTTCCACTGTCGATATAATATTTATAAATAAAAGTCGAAGGATGGATGAAAATGTTTCGAAAGCCGTATCCGGCATGTGGGCTGTATGTAGCTTGGTGACTGTTGGTCTACACCCCTGTAGGGTACGCGCAGCTGCGTGAAACGAGCTCCGTCATTGAGAGTTTAAGCTTGTGAAGTTGTACCCATCAAAACGCAATTGAAATATCATTAGCCCACGTGTACTTATAATGAAGGGGTAGCTAGACTTCCCTTACGTTGTTAGTGCCTAAGTATCTGCATTTCATATAGAAGCCTCTATAAAAGCTACTCATATCTACGCCAGAATACAAATTAGTTTGTAACATTTTCAACGAAACGTAATAACTGATTATCATTTTAATTGAATATGAAATTAATAATTTTTAGTTATAGTTAATATATATTCAGAAATACATTGACGTTATATCATATCGTCGTATTGCTGGCAAAAGACGATAAGTCGGAAAATGATGGTTTTGACTTAATAATGCAGTTTGGTAGATTTTTGTATGTTCTATCATCTGGTA
>JAGVSQ010010909.1:0-12588 GCA_022683975.1 Rhyacophila evoluta
CCTGAAGATGCCGAAAGGCGAAACCCGGGTCGCTAACAGTGATGTCATATATGGAAGTTTACAGTTTCAAATAATTTAGAATTTAAAATAAAGACACAAAACCAGATGCCCAATATGTTGAGCAATCGCGTAACAACCAATCCTCCTGAAAAAACTTGTCAAAATAAGTATTCTTACAAACTATAAGATTCAAAAAAGTCCACTCATATACAATTTCATAATTTTAGTATTGCACTTAAATTGCACGTGTTAATAAGATTTGGTGATAGCTATTGCAGTGTTGCAGCTATAATAAGGGTTGTAACTTAAAGCGCTACACTGTTTGACGTATATAGATTGTTGAGTAAAAAATCTAAAACCATAATATTGATCGTATTTTCGAATTGTATATATTGATTTATATATTTAAATTATTTATTGTTTTAGAAGTATTATATCTAGTAGTTATAATTTATAATAATAAATTGTATACATAGTGATAAGATTTTACTACACTAAATAAGAACGTAGAATACCGTCAATGTTTTGTGGCGCAGATACAATATTATATAATTGAATTGTCGTGTTATTATTATATATTTCAATTGAAGAATATACATGGACAGTATCAATAAACTTTATAAACTACTGCCTAAATCCATTAAGCACGATTTGTACATAAAATAAGTTGGAATACTTTTTGTTTAATATATTGTGAATGAAGTTCAAATAAAGGAACACCATGTTATAAAGTTTTACGTAATTAATTGAAATCGTACCACAAACGTATCACAATAAATAAAAGAAAAGAACAAGAAAGTTTTCCGAGAATTAGGTTACACGGCGTTCAATTCCTCAAAGAAATCTGAAAGTGCTTTTAAGTTAGCTTTGAACGATTCAAGAAACGCAAGATTATTCAGGATCGTTTCTCTCTTTGTCAAAAACCGCTATAAATTTCCCCCACGATCAGCCTGCAAGCTCTTCAAAAGTTTTTCTCGAGTAAGTGATTAACTTTGAAGGCTCTGCAACGACTAAGGGGAAATTTATGCACGCGCTGACTGTAATGGAATTATTGCAACGATTCTTTATTGCTCGGTCAAACGATTTATTGCCGTGAGATTCTATGGTAAAAGATGGCCATTTAAAAAAAAACATTTTATTTAAATCACTTCTATATTGTAAATTAAATGGTGGTTGCGGATAAGTCCACGTGTGCTTGAGCGCTGAAGATTTTCGTTATAATCTCAAAGGTTCTAAGAATTTATAAAAATGGAGGTGTCCAACTGGACACCCAATAAATTGAGCAATCGACTTCCTTGACAAGTCTTGTGGATTTTCATTTCACACTTCATTTCTAAATAAGACATCATCAAATTATAAAATTTTATATGCTCTACTTTTGGAGTAAGGTGGTAAAGAAAACACATAAGTACGTTTCAGTTTATGGTAATAAAATATATGCAGCAAGATCAATGTACCCATTTGTCGTTATTAGTTAACGGTGAGATTAAATTATGAAAATATACGTCATCAAATAACGCGTGGAAATTGTAAAATTGGTGATAATTTCCGTTTATTTTGGGACATGCCATATAAAAAATATATCCAAATGATATGTTTTTAACTCAATATGATATGTGTACAACACTATAAAATCAGAACGTTTTTGCGATATGTTCATTTATTTAAATCGCGACTATTAATAGGCCTATTTCTTTGAGAAGGCTTCAACTTCGTGAAACATCTACATACTCGTCCTTAGTAACTTGTTGCGTAAATTGCGGTCGCTAAAAAGTTTCAGTTTCGGATAATTCACTTCGTCAAGACACCGAGCTTCAATCTTCCAGCACCCCTTCACACTGAAAATGGCCAATATTTATAAAAATCTCTAGGCATTATAGTTTTAATGCATCCATTGCAAATAATAAAGAATTCATATGAATACATACAGATTGTTTCTGCTTACAAGCTATTTCGAGTAAAATTGATTTTTTATGAAATTACGTTGCGATGGAATGAGAGAGAGAAAAGAATTATTGACCTTAAAATTATCCCGTCTTTATACAAACAAGATAAGATTATTAATCAAAAGCTTTTTTTATTTATAAATTATTATATTTTATTTAAACTATTTTGAAAAAACTGCGGGGTTACGTCTTTTTTTTCTCAGTCGATATTACTTGTCAGTTGAATACATTTTTTTCATGGGTAAAACAGTTATTCGATAGTTAATAATTCAATTCAAAGAAATGCATGCAACAAATTGAAAAGTGACTATGCTTGTTTAGTATTCAATTGATTTTTAGACTCTTTTTTCATTTCATGCCGGACTTCGTAAACACAATACATATATTGTTTGACACTTTGAGTGCAGTTTTTTGTTTGTTCACATTTATGTTTTCATCTGTATAGAAACACCGATGTATTTCCGGTAGAGTCACATGTTTATTTACATTATCTATGAAAATATTTTTTATGCATTTACTTTGAGTCACAAACTACATTTGAAAAATAATAATTTTATGTAATTCTAGAAATTGCGGTGTTTACTATTTAAGTGTATTCATATCTGTGGCTCTATGCTAAGAGTGCCCATTTAAGATAAAGGCCATTTTGATTAGTATCGACATATAATATTAATGTATAATATAATTAGGCACTCATTATATATTTGTTTGATGATAAAAAGTCGCCTAAGCCGAACAATTGATATATTTGACATAGACAATTCAACCACGGATATGGAGAGCTTGTTTGAATTATTTGACGCTGCTTCTTCTTGTCAAAAAAAACAAAAAAAATATTATTGAAATGGTTGTTATATTTGTCACAGATAACTCACAGTTATGTGTGTAAATAACGAATAATAGTGAGTTTGAATAAGTCATTTGTTACACCATATTGACAAAATGCGAGTACTTCTGGCAATAATGCGCGTTATGTACTTTGAAAGATTCTGTATCATATAATATTACCGTCTTGGAAGCTTTTTTGCGTATTAAGCTTTGACATTAGTGAGTATTAAAAAGCTTTACGACATCGAACGGCTTTTGCCGCGAAAAAAAGCATTAACGCAAGATGTAAAAAATGGTTGTTATAACCACGAATAATGAAACCATTACGTTCGAGATGTTCTCGCGAGCCTTAAAAAGCTCGCAAAATAAAACGAAAATATATTATCACACGCAAATTCTCAACGCAGGCTATTTATCAAGTAAAATGAGAAAATATAATTAGGTTACATCGTCATCATCGTTCAGCCGCTGTATCAGACTGAATAAAGGATCAAAGTATGTCTGGCGAGGAAGTTCCTAATATACTGTACTGTGGTAAAAATTAACAAATATTTTATAAAGTCTAAGCTTTTTGTAACACCGACATAGTCAGCATATGTGCAAAATATACTGCAATTATCGATACAGATTCATCAACTTACTCTATAGTTACAATAATATGATAATTCGACTAGAGAAAGGAAAGTAGACATAACCCTCAATTTAAAAAAATACCAAATTAAAATTTTAATGAATATCGCAATCATAATGTATACAACTTAATACATGTTCTATGGAAAGAATGTACGATGCACGTGCCAAATGAGTATTTAAATTTAGTTTTTAAGTTTGAGAATATGAGGGTCTGTGAAATTTTTGAGTAGTCGAAAGGACTTCCGCTACATCGATTGTCAGGGTAAAATTTGAGGATTCATGCAAGACCTAAGAAAAACGAGAATTCAGAATCTTTGGGAGCAAGTGACAAATATTTTAGAAACTTAGACCCACAAAAAATATGAAATAAAAATTTCGGAAACAAGAAAAAAAATTGAGGTACCTAGACCTAAACAAATACATGTAACGGGCGGCATTTTAAAGACTTGCATCATAGTGAGAAAATCTAGCGCATAGACATTGTCAATTGCAGTTGGTTTTTTTCAAATTGTTTATTAAATTGATAATTGATTGAGTAAATAAAACAACAGTTGTAGTCTAATGCATAGTCATGTATTTTAATGTTGTGTTTATTTAATATTTTGACGTTGACCCAAAATCATTGTAAAAACGTTTTTTTAAGCCTCCAGAAAAAAAAATAGTTGTGTGGGTTACGTCGTTTTCCCTTTTATATTGAACAAAGTATCCTCAAATACCAAATTTTTTTTTTTGTAAATCAAATGTATAAGCTTAAATTGCATACGTATTCGTTTGAAGAGTATTTTTTAAATCAACATAGTACAGTAAATATTTCTATTCTATCCAAAGTATTATATTATTATTGTATTTCAAATATCTGCATAATAGTTTTGCTTAATATTTTATGCCATTAGTTATTATTATACAATTTCATCACTTTTATCAGCATTAATTTGTTTTTTTAATTTACTAAGTAGTCAATTCAAGGTACATTACCTTTATATTACATACACATTTTAATTAACACTGCTGCTATTTTCTATCCATACAACCTTTAGAAGTCTTGACTCTTGACCTCCTTCAACAACTACCTTCATTTCCTGTCTAAGTCAGGGATTGAGGTTTTCGTGGTTTTCAGCCATCCCCTTTTCAAAAGAAGGGGTAACAAACATTTGCTGTACATATCCTTTATAATCAGATGTACTCAATGACAGGTTTAATTGAAAAATGACTTATTTTCTTTAGAAATCGATTGGAAAGGAAACCAAGTATTTTTTCCATAGTAAAAAACTTATAATATTTAATATATGAAATGAAATGAAGAAAATATACCTTAATAAAAGTGTAATATTCTTTGCACTTGTAGCGGAGTGAATAACCTTACGTGTTTATAAGTTGTTCAGGACTGAGGGTTATGGGTCCAAACGCTGTAAATATTTTACTAATTACGTACGCAGAATATGCATGACAAAATTTTGAGCCCTATAATTAAAAGTGAAATTTGGTGCCATGGTCATAATAATTTCAAGATTTACGCTTCACATAATGCCGTAGGATTTTTATTTAGATAATTCAGAAAAAATTACACTTATTCATTCATCATCAATTTATTGGGTATATATAACATTATACAAACAGTACTAAATCAATGTAAGTTTTTGTATCAATAAAGAATATTTCATTCTTTGACTATATCCGTTTAGCAAATTTCTGGTACACTCCTGTCATCCAAAAACCACTTTGCTTACTTCCAGCATCATTCATAGCAGCAGTTTTTTAAGCATATAGTGTAATTGATAATCAACAGTTTCAACAAGATGTAGTAACATCCACTAGGGGCATATTTAAAACGTGTCCTATCCAACACCAGCGCCTCTATCGCTTTTGAAATTAGTTAACCCGTTCATTTTTATATAATTTACAACGAAAACAAATCAATTCTTCTCAGATATTTCGCAGGAGTGTGTATTTTCAAAGTTCAACATATGACTATGTATGGAGTTACTGTCAGGTATCATAATTTGCGTTTTAGCTCAGGAGATTATGGGCTAAATTCTCACAACTGTCGAAATCAACTAATTTTATGACTATTTTTCTTTAAAATATACCACTAAATATGCTCTTTATTTTCACGTATTTTTGTTTATACTCAATTTTTAAAGTGAATATCTTCATACCATGTTCATCCACGTGATCTACTCTCAGAACAGACATCACAAATAAACATGATTTTCGATGGCGAAAAACGCCAGCATAAAACACGTAGAGTATAATAACAATTCGTTTTAAACAAGTACAGCTGTGTATAAAAGATTGTATTGCATTAAATTTATATCCAGCTTCAGATATGGCAAACACGAAGTTTTTTTTGTGCGTTGTCATCTTCCAGGATGCAAGCCCCGAGATATTTAAAGCCATCACCAAACATTAAAAAATATATATCAACAAGACAAGATAGTCAATACATATAAAGTGTTCCAATACTGTCATATAATTGAAAAGCGTGAAATGGAAATAGCGCGACGGCTTTCTACAGGTAATTGGTTTTATTTTACGGCGGGAAATCGGACGTCGAAGATGCGACGCTGCAAAATAATATCGACTGACGTCTCGACGCCACTCGCGAAACGTGCCATACAATTTTACAGTTCCTTTACTCCCGATAAGAAAATAAGATAAATGCAAAGCCGATTCATGACATGGCAACATAATTGAATTTAGTAACAATTTATATGTCAATACTAACCGTTAAATATTTCCATAAATACACCGTATACGAGTAAAACGACTGCATTTTATTTCAAATGCCAATTTACAAAATATTTACTATTGTATTTGCTTTAAGTTATTTAATTGTAATAATAAGATACCAAAGTATTATTAAAGTGTTTGCATGTATATTAATGACATCCACTCCAAATCTAGAGAATACTGTTATTCACATTGTAACAATTGGACGTATATATTTGGAAAACATCTAACTATTTTGGGCCACTTTTGAATTATTCAAAAAATTGATTGAGAACATCTCATTTTTGTATAATAAAAAATCTTGCATAGTAATCCCGTTCTAAAATAATGGCTCATTGAAAAACTCGTATGAATCAAATCCTATATATTCTCAAATATCTTAACTAGGTAGTCAGGTGGGTCTTTTCTACATATATACCTACAATTGATCTCGGTATATTTTTGGTCATGAAAATATGTATCATGTCAAAATACCAGTTGATCAAATCACACTTTTTATAGAGTTAATAATTTGATAATAATTTGTTTTAGGCATAGTTCACATTTAGTCTTACTGGTCAATTGCTAAACGTGCGTGCTTTGATGTCAAACTATATGTCGGTATGTAATCTTAAATGTATTTACTTCTAGATACAAAGATACTGTTGTATTTATTTTGGCAATAAATTTTAACCATTCTTTACTTAACATTTTTATTCTTTTAATAATTCACATAATATTTTTTTTATCATATCCGCTACGTAAGGATTATGGTCATGTTTTGACAGATATTTTTTTCACGGGAATTGGTTGTTAGACAATTGCTCAACCCGATGGGCATCCAGTTGTACATTTTGCCTTTAAAAATAATCTGGCAGATGTGAAAATTGAACTTTCACTCGTCGGATGCAAAGTGACTACGCTAACTTCTCCACTGGAGAATAAATAGATAAAATTCAACGAACTTTTTCAGATTTTTTCATTTATTAGTAACCATCACACTTCCATAATTCCGCGAGTTTTTCCTAAATTTTAATATAATACATCATTTGAGGCCGTCTTCCGATTTAATTTCTATTGAATCACCTCATATTTTTGTATTTCATTTTTTTTAAGTTTAGATGTCTTTTGTGCGAGATACGTTCAAATGTATTAGTATACTAGTGTTGTTGGCTTATTATTTCCAATACGGAGACAATATTGTCGAAGTTTCTCTATGACATTAACATCGGAATGTGACATCAAAATTTGATGGGCGCTTTTCTCTTGTTACAAGGTATAATAAAAAGCGCAATGTTATCCAATCTGATGACATTGTCTTCTTCATAGACGACTTTAAGAGCGACCGTAAAAAGGTTTTTTCTTTGGAAAAACTGTTGCATACAGCATTTTAATACTTAAACTACATTTTGCAACTATTAAAATAACTCTTTCCTGATAATCACAGAATTACATTTATAATACATACATTTTCACGTTAGCTTCAAAGAATTCTCAAGTGTATTAGAGTTTAACTAAATATACGATATAAAAACATTTTGTATGAACGCATGTACATGGATCAAATCGATAAACTGAATATGAAGTATTTTGTACTATACGCAGACATATTTGAAATTTTCTCAACCCCGGATGCTGAGCTTTTTAGGATTAATTTTAAAAAACGTCACGATTTTATGTGAATAATAAAAACAGAAGAGAAGCACATTTTAGATTGTTGCATATCTAAATATCTTAAACAATATGTGTAGTATTTTATATTCCATGTAAATCGTGTGTAGCATTTCCTTCAATTACAAATTTTTCATTAAGATTAAATATATTGATGGCTTAAAGTGAAAATTTTACATAAAAGTCCACTTTTAGCCATAAATGACTTAATAGTACCACCTTGTTGCACCTTACTATATGTATGTCTCGTATTAATTTGACAATTAAAATTTAAAAAAATATATTGAAAACAGGTCCCAAAATAAATTTGATAACTTCATTCTGATCTGAGACCTACACTGCACAATATATAATTCTACTATTTTGTATTTAGGTTTATCAAAAGTATTTCACTCGTAAGCAGCTTTACGAATAAATTGTTTAAAATGTGTTAAGCTTTATTTAAATAATCGCAAAACAAATATCAAAATAATCAGGTTTTACACTCCTCTGTAAATTTTTTAATAGTAAAAGTATGCACTTTAAGTTATCAATATCTAATTTTGCCATCGATGCATCTAACTTAAAATATTTTAATTAATGATAGTGCTTAGTGATATATAAAATGGAGTACTCAAAAGTATTTGAAATTTTTAAGTTCTCGGCTTCCGGTAGTAAAAAAATTAAAAGCTTACACAAATTCTTACATTACACAGAGCCATAAATTTTATCTTAGGAAAAAAATTGCTATTTCATTTGTAATGAAAAAAATGAAAATTCGAAATAGATTAAGAATAGAAGGTTCAACATTTGCCAAATAAAAATATAGCCTTTGTAATAATAATTTTACTACTGATATTTGCTGTGAATAAAATTTTGTTGTATTAGCGAAATATAATCCAAAGTAAATTTACAATATAAATCAATATATTATGTATTTATATTATATTGGCTTTGTTTACCGAACATTTTAAATCATGCCTATTCAATGAAACACTCTGAATAGCGAAGAGGTAAAAAAATATGTGTTGTATTGCTGTACAAAGAAAATAATTTCTAGAGCTATCACTTGCAGAGACGTGTAACAAAAGTTTTCTGTAAGTAGATTTTCTTCAATACAAGCTTTGAGCAGTAACAAAAAAACAAACTGAACAGCGTAAGCGAAACATTGAAGCGAGGGATTTCTGTCTGTACGAAGGTTTTCTTACAACAGTCATTCGAGATTTTTCAAAGAAATACCAACACTAATGTAGATTATTAAACCAATTCCGAGACGTATTTTGCGCAGAGAAAATATATTATGAGTTTTCAAAATAATTTTCCGATCGAATTTTGGACGTTAAGAAAATCGTTTGGAAAACATTTAATATTCTTACATAAAGGCCTCTATGAAAAAGTTTACGAACATATTTTATATTGGCTATTTATAGTGTTGTTAATAACAGTTTTATTGAATTCCCGGAAAAATATTTTGCTATATTTAATCACAACTGATTTGTTTTTTTCTAACATTTTAGATGTCACAGATATTGTTGATTATCGTTACGGTATCCGAGTTGATATCATGCTCGCTTTTAATTGCTTGATATCACACACCATGGCTTCAATTCATATAGCTGCTT
The DNA here is from genome assembly GCA_022683975.1 of Rhyacophila evoluta. Classification (NCBI taxonomy): domain Eukaryota; kingdom Metazoa; phylum Arthropoda; class Insecta; order Trichoptera; family Rhyacophilidae; genus Rhyacophila; species Rhyacophila evoluta. The sequence goes on from JAGVSQ010010909.1 coordinate 9,389, forward strand.
AAAAGTGTTTATAAAAAATAAAGGACTACTCGTCTAAATGATAGGGTCGTTGTCAGAATAAAGCCGTGGGCACGATAGATGTCGCGGCGACAGAGCGACGGCGGCAAACCCATGGAAACAGAGATGCAAAATAGATATAAATATTTGAATGAGCAAGTGATCAAATCAATCAAAAATTGCTCACTTGCTCGCTCACTTATTTTGCATCTCTGTTACGGTCGCTTTGACGGGTCCCTCTGCAACCCTCCCCAAGGCCTAAGACTTATTTTTTTTTTAATTTTCACACAATAGGATGAACTACAGTGCATAATTGATTATCTGACTGTTGATTATCCGTGCCAAATGTTGATATTATAATTATCGTATATTTTGTTTTGGAATTTTTTTGTGATTCAAAATACCCTGAAATATTAAAGTTTATGATAGTAAAAAAGGACAAATTTACAACAGTGATCAAGGATACTCGTAAGCGGAATAAAATTTAGAAATTTTGTTAAAAAACGAGACATTATTAATTTATCAACACTAATTTACAATTATCAGTAAGTTAGATTAATTCGATTATAAAAATAACCCATCATCATTCGGGCCCTTTTTCCACAATATTACACCAGATAATCGAGAGTACACGGTACTTCAGAGTATCAGCTGATCGTTTAGTATTTGATTTCTCATAAAAAGTACATTTTTTATCATTTTTATTAGCAACATAATACTTAAAAAAAATAATACATGTAACGTTAACAAACCGCGACACTTAATAAAATACCTGTCTTGAATATATGCAATAGATATCTTGAGAAAGTTAAAACCTCACTGTTTACTGCTCCACACATCCGAATATAATAAAATATTTCAATCAAATGAAATTTTATAGAAACCACAAATGAATTATAATTTTTAACAGCTTCCTTTCGTCTGCTTTCTTTATATTATCCTCTTCAATTCTTTAATATAACGTGAATAATAAGTGTCAAATAATACGGACTAATCCTTAAGTCGTTTTTTTTTCATCTTATAAAAAACTTCAATTTGAGTAAGCATTTATTTAATCTAATTCTACCGTAATAATTGAATATTAAATTCTGAATATTTCAAAAGTTTTGCAGCAGTTTTTTTATAGTATGAATAATTTAATCATTCGTTTACATATTAAAAAGTCAGATTTGACTAATATTTAATTTTTAAGTGACGTATAATATCTTTATGACATAACAATTAAAATTACAACAAATGTTTATACAGCGATAAAATAACGAGACGTACATTCGATTACCGTAACTAGAAAAAGTTTAGAACTATCTTAGCTAAATGACCTTTTGAATACTTAACAACGATATATCATTGTTTGTGATAACAGCTAGAATGCTGATAAAAATTGTTTCAACTTTGCGTTTAGTTTTTATTTATAATATTTATTATTTAGCAAACGAGATTTAAATCCTTTGGCTGCTACGATGTTTTTAAAAATCTTACAAACTAGCGAGAATTTAACCATATATAACGTTCTTCAGTCGTTTCTGATAAGAAAAACTATTTTTTGTTAAAAACTTCATCTTTTATATTCGATGTGCGTAATATTTTTTTAAGAAAGACGTTAGGACGCGAAACGACTATTACGCCGTTTCTCGCTGATATCACAAATGACGATATATCGTTTTTAGCAGTAAAAGTAAGTATAACTATTATATAAGTTGTAGTATTATTCTGGAAATTTAAAAACTATCATAGCAACTAAAAAGTCAATGTATAATGAAGATGTGCTACAAGAAAACAATTAAGTGACAACCAGACAGTCTGCTAAAAAGTCTTCACATGGTGGTGATGTTAAAGCGAATATGATTAAATATGCTAGTGATTCATTAAAAAAATTAACATGGTAAAAGAAGATAAAATCATGAATCGGTTATTTGGACAAATTTAAACAATATGCATAGTTCCAACACAAAGCTCATTTGGATGCTTGGAAAGATTTCAATAAAACTAAACCTTGAACAAACCAATGAAATGAAGTGACGGGATAAAATTGGTTAAACTTTACCCAAATTAAACGAATATTACAGCTCGATACTGCCGAATCGGATTTCAATATCTAAATATTGCATATTTGCAATGTTCGAGTATTCCCCGTATACGTTTCAGAACATTTACGGAACGGCAAACAAAATTCCGCTCGGGAAATTTGTATTTTAGTGAGTGAAGTAGATACTTATCTTCAAACCTCTTTTATGGATTGAATATCATCCTTAGGAGTATCAATAGTAATACCATATTTTAAATTAATATTTAATTCGTTTTGTATGTCGCACGGGACATATTTATTTCAGAATGTTTTGATAGTTAAATGGTTGAAGTTGTAGTTTTACTACGTTACAGAGTTTGTACTTACCTGCTAGGGATCAATATAAATGTAATATATTCACCACTTGTCTATTATTGTTTAAAGTGATGATTTATACATTTATTATTAGCCGTAACATAAAAGTACGACAAACAATATAACATAATAAATACTGAGCTATTATATAATTATAATGTAATAACGACACACCTCTACAGAATTCATTCTGAAGCAGACAAGGATATTTTACAGACTAATATATGATTTCCCGGTAGCGTAGAAGTTAACATGCACAATACGCAATCCGAGGAATATGAGTTCAATACTCACATCTGTCGAATTTTTAATAACCTGAAAATTCAGGACTAGATACTTATTTTTGAACAATTGTCTGACAATCAATTCTCGTGAAAAATAATCTTTCAAGACATGTATTCATATTGCGCAGATTCATATGCTACACTTTCGGAACAAACGTGGATGTGTGTATAAATGATATACATTATCATCACTGTTATGACAGATTTACATAATTCTAGTAAAACACAATTTTCAGAAAACTTTTGAAATCTTCTTAAAATGAAAGTCTATGATTCGATTCAACAAAAAATCCTGATTTTCCAGAATAATTGATATTTATGGTTTTCAATCTTAGTTACCTGTCTCTTTCTGTGTCGCTAAAGATATTCCAACATATGATGTCTCACCGCTCTATCAAACAAATCTTTTCACCAGAAATCCAATAAACTGATTGAGTAAAGGCCTCTCTAATGCCATAGTAAGGTATAAACCTTTACCACTCGTGACATTTTTACGTAAAAAGTATATTTTCAATAAAAAAACATTTAATTGGTGAAAA
>JAGVSQ010010910.1:0-12588 GCA_022683975.1 Rhyacophila evoluta
GACTATAAATAGGAAGTTACAATAGGATTTATTGGTAGTATGTTATATGTTCGCTTACCGCTCACAGATAATGTAGCCTGAAGATGCCGAAAGGCGAAACCCGGGTCGCTAATAGTGATCTCGCATATGGAAGTTTACCAGTTTTAAATAATTTAGAATCTAAATGACAATTTAACAATGAATACCTAACATTTTAAATAAAAACAACTATGGGTTACAGTAATTACACAACCATTTTAATATAATTACAACTTAGAAATGACATGTTTTAATTAATTAGTTCTTCAAAATGTGCCAATTTTTTCTCTAATATTAGAGTGTATTACACCATTTAGTATTTTTTTGCAGTACTACAAATATTCCCTTATACCTTAAAAATATCAATATCAACGAAACGATATGCTTTGATAATTATGCTGTAAAAGAATGTTCAAAACTTGTATTTGGACAATGTATAATTTCATATGTTTAGATTTGATATTTTATCATCTAGTTGCTATTAATTGAAGTAATTATTTTTTTTTGAAGTATTTAAAAAAAATAATGACTTCACGGAAAAGTTATTGGATCGACTGGATTGGCAAGCAAGTAAGGTTGTGTTGATTTTCATTTCAAGTCATTCATAGGCAGTACGATACAATATAATAAGAACCACCATGTTTAATAAAATACTGAATTGACGCGAGAACCAAAAAAAGACACAACGACCGTCGGACATCTTTTATTTATGAGAGGGTTGAATTCGTCGTGCGCCCCGCGAGCCTCGTGCCCTTAAAATACGGAGGGTGCGCACTCAATCAAACCAGCCGCCGCCATTTCTATATATCGCCTAAAGTATTGGATGTCAAGTATCGTTTCGTAATGATCATTCCCAAGAAATAACATATTATTTATTTTGGCAGAATATATTGAACGGTACGTTATGTGTCATTTATTGTAGGACGACGCAAAGAAATACAACATATTTTTACGGTCTACAGCATGAACTATGTAAGGAAAATGTGTTAAGCAATAAATATCAAAATTCAAAAATCCTCGCAAAACTGTATTATAATTTTAACGACGATCTGCAAGATCTAGAAAAAATTTGATATCATTTTCTCATTAATTTTATTTAAGCGAATACAAAATTTGTGTGCATCTAATCTAAATCTTGAATACTTCAGGTCCTTATTATGAAGTCTTTACAACAACAACCTTAAGATAAATTTAAGTCCTGGGCGGATTTCGTTCATTTATATGAACGTAATTTAATGAGACGCTTTGTATATTTTTTTACCTCAAGTTAATATCAAGTGACTTTATTTTCTTTATGGGTTTATTTCGCTGGCAAATATTAATAATGTGTAGTATTTTTTCATGAAAATCAATAGCCTTCTCCGAACAAGATATGAGAAGATTTTCGGCTGAAAATTACACACAAGAATAATTTCATTTTTCAAGTGGATGTCCATAAAAACCATAATTTATCAATAAAAATATTGACAAAAAACTAAATAAATGTTACATGAATCACTACGATAAATTGAAGGTTCTTTCTACGTTTCAACATTATTATGCTATATTTTTTATCTTTTAATCGTATTACAAACATTAGTAATGCTGTTTAATTTATTTAAATTCCAATTTTCAACTCAATCGAAAATTATCTTAAATGTCAAAAAAATCAAATCTTATTTCATTTATAATATATTTTTATAGTTATTTCATTGAAAAGTAAAAACTCTAGGAATCCGAGAATTTTAAAAATATACACATTTTGTAAGATACAGGAGTTGATATATATCAATGAAAAGTAGTGCTTATACATAAAATTCACTTAATTACATATACAACTGAATGAAAGCGTTACAATGTATATGTTTCCACAGTGTAATGTTTATTTATGTCCCGGAAAGTGATTCCGGAACAAGACATGAAAGGGATGTAAATAAATATCTTTTATCTACTTAAACCTAAGGGATGCAACCTATTAAATAGGGATGCGCGATCTTGGTAGTATATTATTATAATAAGTGTAGGTAGAGGTATATACATAATATATGTTTACGAAAATAACGCCTGTTAAAAACAAAACGAATGCGAAACATTACCGTCGAGGGAGCGCTCAGGTAAACTGTTACAATTCAGCATTTCAAATATTATTTGAGAATAAGTACACTCCGAGCGTGGAAAAATAAAGCGCTTTCCAAACTATCGAGAATATATTTTACCCCATTGAAGTATTGATGGCGGTACAGCATGAATAATTGAAAGGCGCTCTCTCCCGCGCACTCGCCTACAAAATATGGTAATCTCTGAAAATTGTAAACATTTCCAAATAATGTATGAAAGCATTCGCGTGTTTCATTTTTGCGACGGGATTATTTATAGGGTAATTGTAAAACGAACACAGTTTGCACTACGCGAACAACACTACGTAACACATTACGGAATAGCGAAATCGCAAAGCTGAAAATTCAATTTGGCGTCAATTTACTCAATCAAAAAATATTCAGAAATATCATCGGGTATGAATGTGTAAATATGAATTTCAAACTTACTCATTTTTTATGTACCTATAAAAACTTTTATTTATTTGACAAATAATTAAAGAAATTGAATATCAAGACAGGCTTTTTTTGTATTTAAAATATATACAATATATAGTAAATGGCGTTTATTTAAATATTTACCATTATTTAACGCATAAAAAAGACAAGATAATTAGGTACTTAAAGATATAATCATCCAACGGCACCCAAAATACAAACCTAGTAGACGGTGGTCTTGGTAAAATAGTTCAATTTTTCGTAATGAGAGTCATGGAGTCGGTTAGGAGAGGCTTTCATTCGAGCAATCTGATAGTGATTGATAAATGTTATTTTTTATAACTACTCGTGATGATTTTTCTTATTTTACAATTCTATAAGAAATTCTAAGCACGATCTAATTTTAATTCTTTAGTGCATAATTATATACTCGTAGTACTCAAATTAATATATCTATTATGATATTATTAATTATATATTACAACACCAATTATTTAATTCGATCAAATACAAATTTATACGAAAAATCGCGAATCAAATCTAAAACATAGCTTGGGACTTATAGAACATTCAAAATCAATATCCTTTACAATTTAGAGCTATTTTAGAGTCAGTCTGTAAATTAAAATGTAAATTTTGGCGCTATAAAGAACACATCAATGCCAATCTTTATTTTGTTCAATAAAAAAACACCACTTTTTCGTACCATTCAATCAAATGGTGGATCAACCTTAAAACCAGCAATTTTTATTTCAGTTCAATGACACGGCAGCAATTTTTCAAGTCAAAACTGGTGAACCGCAAAATGTGGTTTTCAATAGATCGCAATTGAGTATAAATTGTCTCAAACAACTTTAATGTTAGATTTATTTTATCGATCAATTTATTCATACAATTTCAGATTACTCGCCAGTGAAGGCGGGTAAATAATTAATTTCAATATGACATGACGAAAGAAAAAAGATATGATTGCCTTTTTCAGCCATAAAAATAAATTCGTTAAAGTGCCCAATATATGTTTAATGGTGTATTATATGAACGACAATATAAAAATACAATAATTGCTGTACTGATCATTTTAACGCATAAAAATAATTAAAAACAAATTGTTCATACGTTTGAAGTACGTTATACTATCTGACAAAGAATATATATAAAACGTTATGGTATGAGTTATTCATGAATAAACGTATCGCTAAATTACTTTGAACCATAACAATATACATCTACTACTGAAGTGCTTAAAATTCTTACACAAGATTAATAAGAAATATTTTTAATGGCAAACTATCTAAATACGTTTTTCAATAAATATAGATCTCTCTGTAATACAATATAGATAGATGGTAAACAAACAAGTGCATGTTTTCTGCCCAAGCATAATTTTAAACAATAATCATTTCAGCCCCAGATATTTGCATGAAAAAATACCTGTTTTCAAGTGGTTAATAAACTGTGAGAATATACTCTTCTCATAGTTAACTTGAGAAAAAATAGTTGTAAAAACATAATAAACGTGAAGATGAAAAATTATATAATAAATATGTAGGTACATTTTAGCAATAAAAAAGTAATTTCTGTATACATGTGATTTTTGTTATCTGCCCGCATATAACTTATAATACCTAAATATTTTTTCCCGTAGTTAACTTTATACAATAAATCAAAGTGTCATTACAAATAATATACTACTTTTTCGGTTGTATTTTAATCTTTATATCGTAAATAATGTCAGTATATAATCACTTTTTTCCCATATATTTTTACAGTTCAGGGGACGTATTAAAAAAACATAAATCGTATTTAAATTTCATCGTGTCGATGCTTTATCTCACGCTCAAAATCCGTGTCGAACACGGATGATCGGATTTTATTTCTCCCGCCTAGGTATTTTTCTATAAACCGCGTCGATACAATACACGCTTTCGTCGTGTCAGCGAAAATCCGAGATGAACCCGCAATAAAGTGACTAATCTCTAGCAGACTCGCATTTTTCCGCACTACAGGACTTGGTACATAATATTTTGATTTACAGCCAATGCCGTGCTGTTTCCAACCGATAAACCTTTTTAGCGATGTCCTTCGAAGCCTTCAATATAGTACGATCACCTTAACAATACTTAGTAGTAGAAACAGTCAAATACACCAGGTTTAAAAAATAATATCATTGTATGGCCATAAGCCAAAAATGTTGATTTTATATTTGATTTTAAATATAATAAATTTGTTTTCAGTATCTTTATAAACATTATTGATTGGATGAGTATGATTTTTATGCGTGTTTTTTTTTTGATTTTTATTACTTTGCGGTTAGGTCCCAAACACAATTCAATAATGGATACCACGTTTATAATCCAAATGCTCGTTGGCACACTATTTACCTTGTTACTACAAAAACGCGTGTATGTAAAAAATATTTTCTCAGCTTTATAAGAATCTACTAAGCAATATCTTATGAGCAAGTAAAAGCATCTAGCAAGATATGAATCTTATTAGATATTATAGCATGACGTTAAAACACTTAAATGTGTGGTTGAAAACGGCAACATATCGTTAAAACCACTCCGAACTCGTCGGTATGTTTTTTGATTTGCTTGGGCAAAGTGAAGATGTATGAAGAGTACCAGATATTTTTTTCGTGGTTTTGACTGCAGTGGTGCTTCACCTTTTCGAAGACACGAAACACTTTTTAACATAATAAAAATATACCGAACACTAACCCATTAAAAAAATTTAAAATATGTAAATGAACATAACTTTTATTAAAAATTATTGATTTCATATAAGTAAAAAAAGTATTGTTAACTAAAGAAAACTATGCTTCAATATATGTACAATCAATAACTAAAACAATTTTTAATAATAAATTATAAAATTTATAATAACAAAAAATTAGTTCAAAATGTCAGTTATATAGCCCGAGTCCGATTAATGAACCAATTCATAATATATATACATATTATAACATACATAACAGAACAATTTTCGTATTTTTAAGAGCTATACGGTATTTTGAATTATCATTAAATATGATATAGTTAATTTAAAATGTAATAATAACGTGCATTTAAACTCAAATCAGTGAAACTTGAATCACTCCGTAAGTTCTACTCTATTTGCAGATAAACGAGAGAGTTTTACTGGCACCAGTTGTGTCCTTTTAGCTAACAAAGTAAACTCATTTATTGATCCTTATGACGTAGGTAGGTAATGTCAATTTATATTCTATCCCGCTACGTTGAAAAAGTTGATTAAAACAGTAAAATAATTATATGTTTTTATAAAAAATATCACACAGTATTAAATTATATGGCTACAAAAACTGTATAACGCTGAATAAATACGTTTTCATTTCAATTTTACTCTGTTAATAATTGATTTTAATATAATAGCGTTTCGAAAATTCATATAATTAGTAAAAGAAAACCTTGCATTTGGCGAACTATGTACTTACATCATTTTCCCCTTAATATCACTTATGAATAAATATTATGAGCAAAATACATAAATTTCTTTTTTTAATAATAATTTTTCAGAATATCTAAATTATGTACATTTATTTCCCTGATCATAATTTTTAACATATATTTAAGTCAGTGTGTCAGATATGTGACGTAAATAACTTTTTTATATAAAATAATCAAAACTTCGGCTGATCATTTGTATACATAAGAATCAGTAATATCGAAAAGACCCTAGACACCTAGATAATATTTTTGAATTCCAGTTTAAAAGTAAACAATAGTATTAAACATAAACCCTAAGCATTTTCTCAAAAATGTATTGCTGATCTACAACAAAATAAATAAAAAGCTACATAATAAGGATTTCGCATGTAAATACATATAAATATATGTGCCAATTTTTGCCGTGCAGCCACGTAATGGTTATTTGATGAAAGGAGCCTAGATGGCACAAGTAACTTGATACATCCGCTGCAAAAATGCATCATACTGTGTGTCTCTTCAGATTCGCAAGAGTGCTTTAGTCAGGCTACCTAGCGAGCCAACATACTGTTTTTTAATGATATAAAATGTGTAGTTCACTGACTAAAGTATAATATTTGGATCTAAGAATTGTATTTGTTAGTTTTATAGTTTAAAAAATCCTCAAAATAGATAGCGATCACAGACATTTTTAAAAAGAAAATTAGCAGAATTTACCTCATACAATTTATGAAAGATGTAAGTAAGCACGATCTATCAAAAAATATACTTGACAAAAAAAAAACATGACACTTACAATTTTACAGCGTTTGTTAATGATATATGTGGTATAAAAATATAGCAACAAGGCTTAAATTTTTGTGAAATATGAAGATAATATTAAGACCGACAAGGTATCAAAAGACATCGGTATTCTCAGTGAAATGGCACCCTGTTTTCTCTCTTGGATGCAAATATATTTGAGCTAAAATTAAGGGGTAGACGTTGCCATTTAATATGTGCACTTAATTGTTATTGTGGTAGACAGAGAATTTAATTAGAGCGGACGCAGCACTCACTTTGTATGCAGGCGGCTAGTAACATCGGCATGCTTTATTTTGTGAAGACAATGGCAAACTACACTGGGCGGCATCACTCAAAACGATGCGTCGTTGGACTTACATAGTCTGGCGCTTAAGCCCACGCTTGCTTGGGTCTCAAGTATTTGTGCGGTAAAACGTCAGAAGGGAAACAACCGAGAAAATAGATTGAGCATTATGACATTTTTGTCTATCACTATATGTAATAAATCAAAAATACCTCATTATATTAATAATAATTTGAAATGGTTAAACCGAATTAGTTTTGTCGATAGCACTTTAGGCTGTGACAGTAAAAGACTAGTAATAATCAGATAACTCTCAACAAAATTATTTGACATCCAGAATTAATAATTAATATAATTTATTATTCTACCTAAAGATTCAATGTTAGGCCAATACTCGTATTATACTTGTTTAACATGTTAGATAATCTGATAATATTCCATTATATTACATAGGCAAATCGTGGCTTGCCTTATTTATTTACATTTAAGTGCAGTGTATGTGTTGTGGTGTCGAATTTATTGTTCGTAAAATTGATTACAACCTTATCGGTATGTTTTACAACTAACTACACAATAAAATAATAAAACTAAGCAGTCCAAATACAAGAAGAAATATTTAACTTTTCGAATTATCGTAACTTATCGATTTCAATAATTTTTGTATGGGTATAAATTCGAACTATTGAACAATATGAGGGTTCACCAAAACAAAAACACGTATATTTATCTATTTTAGTTTTAATATTAAAAACAAAGCACCTAGTTAACCGGTTAATCGATAAATATCAGCTAAAATATTTTTTGATAATTAATCTTTTGTATCTGATTAACAGCCTAGTTTTTGAAGTTAAAACAGGCAATTTAGTGTATAAAACAAGTTATCTCATTTTAATCGATTCTTTTTTTCAATCTATCAATAATGTGAGAAATTTTCATTATGATTTACGAATACATTCTTACGCATCAAAGAATAATATAAAAGTTGTTGTGAACAGCATTTGCAGTGTTTCTCCAAACATCCTTGACCTATTATATTTGTTTGTAATAAATAAAAAGGAAACTACGGTAGCGCGATACAATCTAGTTGTTTATTCAGGGAAAGCTATTGACGGCCATAATATGCAATCCTTAGCCTTATGGTGCGCAAAATAGAAAGCGTGCTTTGAATTTTCCATTCAAATATGCACAGTATGTGTGTCATAATATAAGAGGATTCGCGAAGAGACAACGATGAATCACAACAGGCAACAAATTTTGCAACAATGTATTCGCTTAGTCCGTTACATATTTATTTGATTATTGCTTCCGTCAACTAATTAAAACTTCTCGAGACTACACTGTATAACAGCGATTTATAGCTACATTTTTACAACGAATGCAGTATTCATATCAATATGTAATAGATATTTTCAGTTATATTATTGCACGGTTTTGGAATAACACGGTGCAACCAATTTTTTACTGTAACACCGTTAAAAATAAAAAAAATTGCTTCACCAATGTATTATTTAAGCATTCAAATCATATGTATACGGTAAACAATTTAATATCTTGTAGATTAAGTAGAAAGATATGGTACAGTGTTAGTCATTCAAGCATGGAAATAAATTACTATAATGGATTGTCACCACAAAAATTACTATCAACAGATAATCTATTGACTAGTAGTGACAATGAATGACTAAATAGGTTTTATTTGATTTAAATTGTTAAATAAAAATAAATCGTTGCAATAACACATATACGATGTGGAAATTAATTAATTCTAAGCAAAAATTAAGTATTGTCGAATAAAAGCTATCTTTCATTTTTATATGAGCGCATTATCATTTTTTACGTTGTTCTTTGGAACATATCCCCCATGTAAAAAGAGATTCGGGTGTATACTGATAACCAAGTGGCTCAGCCCTTTACTAGCTACAACCGCTGAACCCTAAGGGGGATTCGCCTTACACTATATCTGTATAAGCACACGCAATTGTCGTTTTATTATATTTAATGAATTAAAATTAAAAATTATTCGTATTTTTAAAATAAATATAAACATATAGATATATGTGGTTTGATATGAATCGGCAGAATTTTAATTTTTAACACTCGAAAAATTTCAGTTAACTTTAAAATTTTATAAATATTATCAAAAAAGTAAAGCAAAGTAGGCAAGCTGGTAAACAATAGGAGAATGGGTTTAAATTTTGAGATTATAATAACCAGCAATAGATATATGCCCAATAAATAGACTGGACGATTTGCTGTCTTGCTAACATTGCCTTTCGAAGGAATTCGATCATATTACTCGAATGTAAAATATTAGAATCGGAATACCTTCCCTTCCGTTTGTTAATAGCTATTCCAAAACTTAAAAGTTTAATATAAACCATTCATCTTGACAGCGGCGAAAGAATCGATATTTTATGAATCTGTAAATAATCGTAAAATTATTCAGCTGTCGTTTGTTAAACTCTACTACAACGATAGATCGGTGCGTGAATAATAAACAAGGAACTGTTTGCAATAGTTTGGAGAAATATGTCAATATGTCAAATGGGATATTTTTGATTGAATGAACCGAATTTGAATATTCTTTTTCGGTGTTGGCTGGCAGGGCAGCATATTGAGTCGTGGGTGTTTTTCATGCAAGAGTGATTTATTGATATACCCTCCCGAATCACGTCTCCATGTGGATATTGGATGTCACGAAAATAGACACGATTTCATTTCAGCTGAGCGATATTTTGAATACAGCACTCATTCGAATCATTACGTAAACACAAAATTAATAAATCCACATGTTGATACAACTCAATACGTACACACTATTTATTTCTCAATATTTTAATATCCAAATAAATTGAGTTTGTTTATAAAACGGAGCCGTTTTTAAGTCTGCCATAAATAATTTATTTTAAATACTTTTGTTACTACCGTTTATTTATTTTCGTGGCGATATTTTACGAAATAAATAATGACTAAAAACAAGCGATCTATTGTTTAAAATATTGAATTGTCAGTTGTTGGGTTAAATTTTTGAGAGTTTACAATGTGTACGGGCATATTTAGTTACCGCAGGCTGTCTAAACGTATTACGAAACAGTTTACATGTTTTGATGTGTATTTTTACGGCAATACGTGGTATGAGTAAAAATAGAAAAGCTAATAGAAAGATTATTTGTATATGTAGCTAATATAGTCCTGAAAGGTAGTCTGTAACATAATATGAAATTCTGCAACTAAATTAATGCTTTAAATACTTTACTATATAAACTAAACAAAAATAATGCGTTATTTAAATAAAAATGACATCAAATTACCGCTTTCATTGCCTATCTCACCAGATGAATCGGTGGGCAGGTCACGTTAAAAGATTATCAATCTACAGAATACCGAAAATCTCAACTAGGTGTTACACTAATAAAAGGCTTTTCAACGGCAGATAAAGGAAAGCGTAGACTGTGTCAAGGTTACTCAAAATTAAATATTGACGAGGGACGAGACTCAGTGGTTTTGGAGGGCGTAATCGTTGAAAGAGGTTGCTGAATATGAAACTCTACATGTTTTAAATAAGCTATTAACAAAACAATCAACCAAATAAGATTATAGAGGTCTTTTATTAGGCAATCTAACTTATCACTCTTTCCCAAACAGATTTAAAATTGGTATAAAATCACAAAAATAATTTTTCACTCATCCTTGCGAAGTCTTCTCTTTTAACTGGCACATGGATACACTCTCAAATATATCACCACATAAGCAGGTAGATTGTATTAGATTAAGATGACAGAAAGTTGGAGACTAAACGACGGACACCCTGTTAGATGAGCCTGGATCGGGAAGTTCAATGATCTGGAACTAATTCGGTTATCCCCATACGCAACTTTAAATTTGGAAATAACACATGTTTGTCAACCCTTAAAGGAAACAATCTACTGCTTCTCCCATGGTGAAATATGACCCACTTTACAGCGTAAAAAAGATATTTGAATTATCATTATACATCGCAATAAAGATACAGGAGTCATTTAAATATATTGTTACGTGACTACGTAAAATATAACATAAAAAATAATAGTGTGTTTGACGGTCCCTGGAATAGATATAGATCTTCCGATTTGCTGACGTCCCATTTTTTTACAATGTTTATTGTTTGGGAGTTAGAGCTCACAAGAATGCTTCGCGTCCTTCTTCCATTATGCTGCGGGTGCGCCAATTCCTTTGTTCGGTTTCGCCGGAGCGGTGATAAAGTCAACTTCGTCTTATGTCACCGCTACCTACCTCTCGATCTGTGCAATTTCACTACTTCATCGTTACTAAAATAATAGAATTTTATCACATTTTCACACGATGTTAGATCTCACGTAACAAAAATAAGAAATCACTTGGCATATTCACACCCATCTCCATAATTAAATAGCAATGTTATAACTATACTAATAGAATATGAACTCATAAAAGAAACATTGTGGATATTGGAACATTTATTTTTTGCAGAAAATATGTGATTTCGCTTTCCAGTTGCATAGATGTATAGTTATTTAATTATCACACTGCATATGTATGCATTTTGAAGATAGGACACAGGGCTTTCTTTCGTGCTTATTATGCTCTTCTTATTGACAGATCAACAGAAAATAAATAGTTAGCATGAGAGAAAAACATAATACACTATTTTGCAAATTCCGAAACCACTTTTAGGATGACTATTTTATATATAATGCAAATACCATAAATTTATACATTGTAAACATATATGCATTATAATATCATACTAAGCAGCGTAAGAGTGCTGCTCATTTTATTTAATTTTTTTACTATTATTGAAAAAAATCGTTATGTATAAAATAAAAAATAATGGTATTTTTTATTATCTATTTTCAATATAAGAAACCTTTCAAAATGCAAAAACGTAGTTGCAAAAGGCGCCTTACACGACCGCACGGTTTACCAGCAACGTATACTCGTAATCATGGATGAAAACCGTTTTGTGGCCATATTACGAACGACGTCCCATTTAGTAACTTAAGTCGATGACGTAAGTTATGCAAATGGGAAAAGCGCAAAAACCGCCAATTTATGGAAGAAGAAAAATTCCGTTTTCAAAATTTACCATGCAAATGTGAGGGCTGGCTGGGAAACGAGCGGCAGAGGCGAGCGTCTCGTCTGAGACGGTTTCATGATGCCTCACAAAAATGTGCACAGTGAAAATTACCTTGCTGTTTATGCAAGCTGAAAACTATTCGCCAGCGCGCCGGAGCAACTTACGACGGGAAATATTTTTACAAGAAATTTCCCATTCTGTGTAATTGTGAAAAGAAACTTTTATATGAAATGATTTCCCTCGGCGCATTCTTATTTCATTTATTTGGCAGTGGATCCGTTTGAAGCAATTTAAAAATTGAAGTAACATTTGCAACATTACTTAATTATAAAAAAGACGATTTATAAAACAGTTGACCACGTGTTATATAAATGTCTATTCTGAATTATTTAAAACTGGTAAACTTCCATATGTGAGATCACTGTTAGC
>JAGVSQ010010911.1:0-12587 GCA_022683975.1 Rhyacophila evoluta
AAATAGTTTATATAGCACTGGCCGAATGGAATCAATTTATGTACGCCACAGATTGATTAAAAAAAAATCTTTACTCGCTGATAATCTAATATATTTATAATATTATTCTTGGTATAAAAACAACCTTTAAAAAAAAATATCTGGTTTGCATAAGAACCATTACTTTTTTAATGAAGTTCGGTGTAATATAAACTTATACGGAATTGACTAACATTATACTTAAAAATCGATTTAATAAAAAAATAAAGTCCAGAGTAGTTTTCTGTAATTGAGCTTTATGTTGTCATGTTAATTATATAAAAAGCTTGTTATATTAAACTGTAAGAGCTTAAAAAACTATTTCAAATTTTAAAAAACGCGATGAATACAAAAATATTTCTTTAAATATTTAATAATTTATATAATACCATATAATAAAAAAGATAATATCTTGTAAATTTTTTCTAATATTCAATTCATTTCGCTCTTCAGAAAGCTCTAAGGATTGTGAAGTTTTAATCAATCAAATGAAATATGTTTGAATAAAATATTATATTTAAAAAAACTACGCTGTCATAACACGTGTCACCTTGAACTTCCGTTTGTAGATATTTTAATTTAAATGTATAAGATTGAGCATGGGAATAAATTAAATATTATGTTTCTTTAATCTTATGTTTAAGAATTAAGTTAAGAGCCTAATATTTGGAAAACTGTTTTCATTTTTCATAAATATTTATTTTTTTACCGGTTATTATTGGGTAAGGAATTAAAGCTTTCTTGAGTAGTTTATTTAAGTCAAAATTTATTATGGTATATATTATTTACAAGAACTAAAGTTGTAATGATGATAATACATATTATAAAAGTAGATGTACGTGAAAATATGTTCACAAATAAAACATAAAGCATTGCGTAAAATAATAATAAGCAATTTGTAATATATTTTATGAATAACGAACAAAATAATCGATTTATTAATTATTTTTATAAAATTTGATAAAATTGTCATATGTTTAGACTAACATTTAGTTATTAGTACAAACTCTTGATTGGGAACTTATAATAATTCTACACATACGAGATATAAAGTCTACACATATTGTAGATGTCATCGATGAATTATTGGGCGTATACATTTTTATTTTATCAGGAAAAATATAATATTTGATTGATGTAGTAATCTTCAAAGTCAACATTGTCAAGTATATTTTTTTGCCGAGATAGTTTCTTTATATTGTGATGATTCATATACCCAATATATGTTGAAATAGATATAGTAAAAAACGTCAAACTGAATCAATAAACTTTGAAATTTTACGATATGTTAAAGATAACTTTATTTTTGTGTTATCAAGTTATATTCAAAAACTAGTGTTTAATTTTAAAGTGGCGGTGTCCTTTAATAAAATTTTATACTACAAAAAAATACCGGTACTATTATAATAAAATCTTAAAAGTATAAACCTTCGTATTTTGAAGATGTGCTTTTTTTTAATTTTAGAAATAATTTCCATAAAACACCGGAAGGCCTGTCTTAGACGAACGGCTTGGATCTAAGAATGAGAATAATTATAGTAATTAATCACGGGCACTTATCATCTAAATTGGTACCTGAAAATATTCGTGTACCATCTCAAAGGTAGGCTTCACCGCTGTTGCGCGCGTACTACGTTCAGGATTTCGTGAAAAATATGAAAAGAAATCCGGAACCCGACGTTAATTTATGGGACTGAGGCCGTCGCAAATATGCGAACGTTACATTTTCAATGTTAATGGAAATGCTACGTGCACGCAATCGATAAACGTGTGACCATATCTCATAAATTATGATTAGTATTATTATCGTAGACACTAGGCCAAATTGCTGTGGACCGAACTGGGAGATAATAAATACTTAACTGAGTTTTAAAACAAATAAAACAATGTATTATTAACACGTCCACTTTGCATGTGAAAGTTTAATTTGACAAGTTACTTCTAGTCCTTTTTATACATAGTTTTATAACATTGAATTACTAAAAGTCCTTAAGATATCCATACACTTATAATCGGTCTACAGGCTGGGAATTTTCACTCCGCGTCGAAAGTTGTGTACTGTATAATGTTACATATCATGCTAAAATGTGTTCTGCCTCAATCTTAATCATCTTCGATTAACAATTCCCGAACTGCAGGCTGACTACAGATGTATGGATACTATTAGTTCCTAGTATAAGACATTTAATAAGCTTGGTCTTATAGAATCTTCGATTTGCTTATATAGCGAATTGCAGGATGCCGATCACATCCTCTCGAAGTGTCTCCATATGTCGGTTGAAATGGAAGAGCTTCTAAAGTCAATTTGACCGTTTGTTGAACTGGTTGGCCATTGCGAGTTGATAAATAAGAATAATATAAATTGTAAAACTTTACGACGAGCGAGAATGTCATGATTAGTTAGAATAAAAATCACGCACAACGAGGTCTTGATAAGCTGCTTCTGGGACACTTCTAGCACTTTGAAGAGTGCTCACGCTTATCAAGCCACGGTATAAATTCAAGCAACGAGTGTGAATACATGGTATATGGTGGAAAAAAATCCAAGTATAAATCCTGTGGAGTTTTAACCAAAAACCTTCGGTGTTGAAAAACACATATTTACCAACTTATGGTTATTATCGTATATTTTGACCGTAACATTAATTTATAATTCTATATCCTTTTATGGCTTTTTGACTGTAAGATTTCCAACAGTATCAAATTTAGAAAATTTAATTTAATGATCACTTCCCAAAATTTTAACTTCCACTAATAAAAATACATTTAATATCTAAAAACTTAATTTAAGTGTAGGATTTCAAAAAGTTTTAAAGATAAGTAACTGAAATTTTATTTCAATGTTGGAAGTTTTAAGCTCGGAATATTTTATAACAATCGTTTTGCATAATATATATTTTTTATTGTTAGCCAAAAAAAAATATAAACCTTTTTTATTATTTTTTTATACTTAGCTGTAAAGAATAATTTTCTCTATTATTGATGAACTTCAAAATTAAAAGTAACATAGTCAATTTGAAAATAACAGCCAAATACGATGTGAAAGTTTTATGCCTTTTATTTTATTTTTAAGTTAGGCTTAAGAATATTTTTTGCGAAAGACGGACAGACATACACATTGTTATATAGATATAAATATTGACTATCGGTATCCACGAAGAATACAAGTATAAAAGAGTACTTTTAAAAATATTTTTTCACTTTTCAGTATCTTAAAAATTAGCCAAATATATCATGTCCTGGATTCCAGTCAGTTTGAAGAAGAGCTTTCAGGCTGAGACTTATACATACGAGCGTTTGTTTATTTGACAAAGGCTTATTACTTACACTAAATCACATGAAAAACTGAGCAAAAATTAGAAAATTATATTGAATTAAAGTTGTGTATTATTGTGTACATTTTGTAATATTTTTTCATAAGGCATGCTTTTGGGGGGAAATCGATCGAGTTTCCGGTGCCTTAAAAATAATCGTATAAATGAACGCGAAGGATTTTTCACTTAGTTTATTCTTCGGTTTACCTCTACTCTCTTTCGCAGTAAACCTTTTTTCCGTTTGTTCTCTTGGTTTTGAAATATTGTATGGCTAATCTGCGTGGCCTTCATTAAAAAGACAAATGCGCGGACTCTGCCGAAGCACTTTTGTTGAGGCCACCAACACAACCACTTTTGGCTATAGTTATAAATTAACCTGAATTTTGCGCCTGTCGACTGAAAATAATTGAAAATTATTCTGATGATTTTAACAGAAGGCATCTAGTTTTTAGTATTATTGTTGCTGTTTTTCGATATTTTAAGAACAATATTCATTATATGTAAAAAAGTTTCCATTCTCAAAATAATTTCTAATCACTGTTTTCTCCTATATATTTATATTCTAGTCATCAAAAGATTTAAATTAAGATATAAAATGTTCTTTATAAGAATAGCATACAATTTTTTTTTTGTATTCGTTTATTCGTTGTGGTCTTTTTTGCAGCCACTTATCGTTGACAAAGTAAAACTGCAACGCTGGACCTGGTTCAGTCAGATATCGCAAATGCCTCAAGAGAGTCTGAACCCGAACTGTCTATTGTTTAAGCCGACCAATCATCGGCGTCCTGGAAAGCTGCTAAATACTATCCATAGAATGTATTTGGCGGATTTACGGGATGCAGGTGTGACTTGGAGAGACGTAAGAATACTGGCGGGCGACAGGGATTCTCGGAAGCGGCACGTAGTGTCCATATGCTCCAATTAGGGAGTAGATATGGAAGAAGAAAAAAAGAAAACCACATAAATTAGTAAATCTCTTAATTTCCTCAAGCATCTAAGCGAAATAGATTTGAATTATCATGTCTATTATGATACAACGCAGTTTTTTCACTCTCCTGTAAAGTTTAAAATTTGTCACATCGAAGTTTTTAGCAGCTCAAAGACTAGACGTTAGCTAAGATGTAAGAGCATGAATTTTATGCTAAAAGTTACGTTTTCAATGTTTAAATCTGCTGAAATCATATAAAAAAATTCATTCAAGATACATACCCAATAGATTGAGCATTTTGCTGACAGTCAATTTTCGTATTCAGATTGCAAAGATGCATCTATTTTATTACTTTATGGACATTTTCAAATTGTGTGCATATATTTTTCTAGCGCACATGAAAATCGTAATTACCTAAAAATAAAACACGTTTCGCACAAGCTTTCTAAATTACACAATAGTTCACGGTAGCACTTTTCTTGAAAATAATATAATGAATTAGAAATTCTCGGAAATACTTATTACCGGCACGAACTTTGACATTTTTAAGCGTAAACATTTCAATGATGTCGACACTTTCCAAGAAATTGACATAATTATGAAAGTCTGAATCTAGTTGCCAAGGCAACAAAATAACATATTTTCCGTTGTATCTAAAACGCACTACTACACATATTATAAAAAAAAATTAGATTAATATGAATGTTTAATTTATTTTAATTTGAAATTTAACTATCGTTCATTGTTATCTGGTAATAGTTATTTAATACACATATCATTAAATAACAATTAAATTAATTTCGTAAATTTCAATGATATCCTGGAATTACTAATCCTGTACATCACCAGAAAATCACAACTATCCTTAATGTTAGGTAATATGAGCAAAAAATGAAACCCAATTTGAATTCGGTGTTCCGATATTAGATTAAAGCTGAGATTAATCGCGATTAATAATGTAACGGTGGGTACATTATAAGATAAGATATTTGTTAGCTAAATTATTTCAAGAAGGAAGGGCGCAAACTGTATTAATGTAATCTTAGTCTATTGTATAACACAAAAGTATAATTTTGACTGTGAAAAAAAAATACGTAACCCTTAATTTAAAAAATAGCTTTTATTCCATAATCTGACTGTGTACAGCTTTATAGACGTTCTATCAAAATGATGTAACTTGAAAATTGATTTAGTTTGTCTAAAATGTATTTAAATATTTACTGGGTATAACATTATTTGATTACCTAAAGCGTAACTTTATCGACCAAGATTTTATAGATTTTAAATCGTATTAATAAAAATGGTTCTTATACTTGTTATTTTAAAATCGCGCGAAAAGAAATTTGAGTGTAAACCTTTTCTACATAGTGGGTTTCTTATATGGAAACGATGGCAACATTTTGTTGAAAATCTGGAAATTCAAAACGTGTGCTAATGGAAAGGGATGAGAACGTAATAGTAGTATTATATAATAAAACTAATAGTGTTCGCTTAATATTCAACAAATACAATAATAAAATATTGTATTTCAAGAAATCATTAACGTTATATCAACAAGTAATTTCGGTTGTTCAACACAGCTTATATTGAGATACATAACGACTCTAAATATGAAAAAGGACGTAACCCTCAGTTTTTTTAATAGATTTTCATCTATAATTATAATGTATATAACTTAATACACGTTCTATCAAAAGAATATAAGCTGAAAATTCCAAATGAGTATCTAAATTTAGGCATTACATCTGAAAAAAGATGGCCTGTGAAATTTGCAAGAATAAAAAAAGACTTCTACGACATCAATTGTACTGGTTTTTTTTCAAATAACTTAATATATTTTTACTATATGGGGTAAATAAAATATTGGTTTAAGTATTTTTTAACTTCGAGATTGTTAAATTCTAAATTATCTGAAACTGGTAAACTTCCATATGTGAATCAGATATGGAAGTTTACCAGTTTTAAATAATTTAGAATTTAAAATCAATTTCCATCAAGCACCACCAGTCAAAAATATTAATTATTCAAGATTGTTGTTAAATAATATTTATTCTTTCGCCAATATCATTATGTAGAGATTTTGTGCTTCCTGTAAAATATGTTCCTGTAGATTACGTCCTTTTTTTCTAGAGTCGATATTTTGTTAACAATTGCTTAAACATTAAACCTCTATTATATTATGATACATACATTGTTATTTAAATTTACTAATATATTGTTGAAAGTTCTATTTTAGTAAGTACTAGTTATCCGGGTACGTTATTAATTGTCCTTGAAAATTAAATCAATGAAATATCGGTCGGATTATACCAAGGACATATTGGGTTGTCCTGATTTACGAGCCAAGTTATTATTTCATACTCCAAATAAGCTTTCAACAGTTTGATTTATTTCTCACGGTTATAAACAAGGCATTTCGATAAAAATATTTATAGCGAGAGCTATCACATTCATAAGTTTTCGAAAAAAATCAGGTGACGAATGGCAGATAATTTATTTATCTGACTGTTGATCGAAGTTTCACTGAGATTCATTAACAACCCTTTTTTATATCTACTTACTTACTGAAAACTATATGTAATTTTTCCTCAATATAGTTTTTATAGTATTATACGAAAATATATTATTTTTTTCAGCCAAAAGATTCCAACTTTTAAGCTTAATTTGTTCATATATTGGCAATATTGAAATCATTATATGATTATTATTTTATACCATGTTCGTTCCCAAAGTGTGATATATGGATATACATAGTGTGAAGATATCCACTCCAAAAGTGGAGTAAAAGAATCTCCGATGTCTCCCCGGTAGCGTAGTTGGTAGCGTGCACGCCTAGAAATCCGGGGAATCCAGGTTCGGTTCCTACGTCTGTCACATTTTAAAAATCCAAAAAATGCAGGACTGGATGCCCATTGACTTGAGCAATTATCTGACAAACAATTCTTGCGAAAAATAATCTTTTAAGACGTCTTCACATTTTGGAGATCCTTAATTGTATTATAATTTGCAAATAATGAAACTTATTTAGTTCGTTAGTTTGAAATTGATTGTTCGATAGTATTTTTTGGATTAATTCGGGTGCGTTTTTATTATTTCGTATTAAAGTGTAACATACTCATGTGAAATTAAAAAAAAACTTGTTTTTTAATAGTCTAAACATGGAAAATGTTTTTATAATAAATTGTTTAAAAAGAAAGATAAAATTATTCCGCTTTTTTAACTATTCGAATTATTTATTTAGATAACGATGTTAAAATAATAATAAACTCTTAAAATAGTATTTATTTAATGAGTAGAGAATAATGAAAAATTATTAATTCGTTGTATGCTAAATCTTAAGCATTTAGATATCTCTCCAATCTGGATCAAGAAGAAGGAAGATGGTGATACTAGGTACTAAGTACTACATTTAAATACATGGACAGTAATTAATAGTAAATTAAATAAACGTCACGCTAGTAAAACACTAGTTTCTATTATATTGTCAAGTAGAACTTTAGATGAAATATTGGAAATAACAATGTAAAATAAATAGAATTTACTGTCAATTAAATTTAAAAAATTCGATTCTTTTGACAATCTTTATTTCCATGTTGCTAAAGTATAAAAGAAACTACCTATATATATATTTCATAAAAATATTAAATTATTAATAATGTACATTTAGAGCGAACGGATTATAATATACGGAAGACGTGAATATATTTTACGAAAACAGTACTATGAGTTTCTCTATGAATATTTAGTTTTGATATATTGCTTTTCCAGAGAAAAGCTCAGTTTTTCAAATCACTCCTGCTTCTATTAATGTGCTTAGGTTAAATTATTTTAGTAAACAGATACTTTATCAGTTAAAATTCTATTTAGTCTTCCACTTGGTATTTATCGTTGGGGAAATTTCTCATAACCAAAAGGTTAAATAAATAAAACCAGGTCATCTATGCAGAGATAATCAAAATAGTATGATGCCGAAATAAAATGACCCTTCTCTTTGCTGACAGTGTTAATTACTTGGATAGGTAACTTAAAGGTATACGCAAGGTTACCTTAACGATTTTATTTAGATAAACAAATCCACAATGTTGGACCCTTTTTCGAAACTTTGCCTACATTGGCTGACCTTTTCCTTTTTATATTATTATTAAAGGATGTTCATTTTCTACATAATCCGCGTGATATTTTCTCGGGAAAAAATGCGTTCTTTATTACAACATTTTTTTCAAGTAAAACTTAAGCTCCTGGTAAGATTTACGAAAACTAAAGTCAAGGTATAAATAGCTACTTGGTAGATATGTTACGGAAACTACTTCTTCACTTCATTATTTACTAAAAAAACTATTCTTTCATTGATTTCTTTTATTACATTTCCTCGTTTTGCCTAGGATAAATTCAAACTTATCATTTTTACTCTGTCATTGAAAAATTGTTTCAATTTTTGTTTGTGTATAATATTATTGTATAGTCTCTCGTTGATCATTTGTGATAAATTTTAAAGTTGAACTTCATACGATGACTTATAATGAATGTCTTAATTATAAAGGATATGTAATAATTTGAGGTTACTAGCCTTCAAGTTTTGGGAGATGTTCTTATAGCATACA
This sequence comes from Rhyacophila evoluta, assembly GCA_022683975.1. Taxonomy (NCBI): domain Eukaryota; kingdom Metazoa; phylum Arthropoda; class Insecta; order Trichoptera; family Rhyacophilidae; genus Rhyacophila; species Rhyacophila evoluta. Next base: position 8,862 of record JAGVSQ010010911.1, read on the forward strand.
GTATCACACATGATTTTTAATTTATAAAATAGATAACTGTTTTAAATTCTGTAAGAATCTATAAACTTTACGGTAGCCTAATAAAAGAACGAATATTTTTTGTTGAAAACTTTTATGGTCGCTTTTGGTAAGAATTATTATTATAATTATTTAAATCGTTAATTTTCCTTATCCTCACAATATATCTTCTAAGATTTTGCCGTGATATGCACTATCGAGCTTAAATTAAAATTGATAAATATGTATTTTGATTTCTCATTTAAAAATGTCTTTCTTTATAGAAAAAATACACAAAACTATTATAATAACACGTTCATATTTTAATTGCTTAGTTAATTAGTTAAGTATTTATAATTGCTGGTATAAAAGCTTATTTTTATCTAATTAGTAAAAGAAAATATAAATTTATGAAGGATTATTTAAAATAAAATTGATAAATTTAGTGACTGATGCTTAATATATAATGTAATGTATGCTCAAAAATGTTTTGGTATTTTTTCTATTTTTAACAAGTAAAAATTATTTAATTTAGTGATGATAATTGCTACTCTGGGGAAACTTACTCGTTAAGAGAGTATCGGTTGACCTTTACATTATAATTAACAGAGCTTTTATTTCATATAAAGTTCACATTAGGTGGGCAAATTGAACTTTGATCTTTTAGAGATCACGGATTGGAATGCTTATATATTTTAAAGGTTGGTACTTGTAAAAATAAAAAAAAACATTTTTTACATACAACAATAAATTATTCATGTTTATGAAAGTGAAATTTTATTTGTACAACTTGAATATTTTAATATTTTTTTAACAAAAAATTAACATAAATCAATTATATAATACTTAATAAATTTACTTAACTTAGAAAGTAAAATAACGATTTTTTTTTGAAAGCTTTTACGGTTTTGTTACAAAACGTCAACGTATTTTTATTTAAGCTTTTTTAAATTATCAAGTAATTATTCATCTAAAGTATTAAAACTATTCAAGATATCATATTTTAATAAAAAACAAATGAAGTGGTTTATAATTTTTCTTCTGAATAGTGCTGATTGTTTCAAAGATTTAAGGTTTTTAGTAAAAAACTTTTTATAAATTTTTAAATAAATCAAAAATATGGTACAATTGTCAAAACTGTGTATCTGACGAATCAAATGTGTAAATTTACTTGAAGTAAATAACTCATCTTTATATATACTTTGCAAGTACTTATAAAATAAGCTTAAAGCACGCTGTATATAGGCAAATTGGTTATAATTCTGCACAATTTTGCTAGGGTAACTTTTATCATGCAGACGGTACCAGTGTGTTTGGATTTACGCGATACACAGGACTTGATTACGAAAATATTAGGTAAACCCTGTATAGTTAAGGCTTATGTGAACAAAATTTTCGGAGTCTTATTCGCAAATGATCTGGAATTAATTGTTCGACTTAAAATCATCAAATGGCGGGCTGATAGTTTGCTTAAAATAAAATAAAAGAAGCATGATTGCTGAAGCTTCAACTACAAAAGAACAAAGGCAAAAGATTAATTTCTCATAATGATGAAAAAATATTTATTTTTATCAAACACAGGTTTTATATGATGTACTAATTAACTATGAATTCGGTAAATTCTTTTTGTAGACGACTTTTCTCAATGAGATTTTGTGGGTTAGAGGTCAAGGTAAAAAAAGTGCTATATCGTCAATGATTTCAGAAAAATTTCTTCGCATTTAAGCCTTAATAGGAGATCTTAAGTCGTTATAATGTTTCATGTTACAGAATTTTTTTTTTATAAATTTTAATGACCATTTTATTTTGAGAAGAATAAATATATTTTTCTATTTGAAGTGATCAGTTTTAAAAAAATCTACTCGAAGACCCTAAAAATATTTATTAAAATAGTGTATTTTATGTTTTTTACCTTTAAAAATTACATGTGTGTGTTTCAGATAATTATCTTTAAATCTAGTTACGGCTGATCAATCTTGGATTTATTCCATAATCGTCTTCAACTTAAAAACAACCTTGCTGTGAAAAGCCCTATCTCGATAACGTTATAAATAAATAAAAATATCTTATATCTATCCCATAGGACTTGCTTATGTTTTGTATGCATGTTTATTCAATTAAAATTATTTTGCATATTTTTTAGTCTGAACTTCCGATTAGCAAATTATCAATTAGCCTAACAATCTATTCTCATAGATCTATAACATTTACTATTGAAAAATACTCCTATAGATGTTTACCTCCTGCTCCATCTTGCAAAACCACACCTAAAAATACTTTACACAAACACTAAGAATAAATATTGTAAATATAAAACTAAATTTTTGCCAGCCGACATTCAAATATACATACATTTTAGTGATGTTTTTATTCTGTCTGGAGACTCAAGGACTGACAAAATTTATTGTTGATGTCAACAATTCAGAATTTACCACACTTTGATCTAGTTCAAAATTGTTTGAGGTATTAAAAATAAATACTTTAATGAAAAAAACTGCTGAAAGAAACCAATAATTTAAATTATTGTGATCATTAAAAGAAAAAAGTTGTAAAAATATATTTTTCTGGGACACAAAACTGTGTTATAAAATACAATGAATGTATGCGCCAAACGTGTAAACCTAGTCACATTTATATATTATTCATAGTATTTTGAAATAATTACTTTGATTTTTTTAAATTGAAATATTGATACTATCCTATCTCTCTACCCGATATAATATGTGTAGTTTAAAAAATTCTGATATTCTGGCTAATATTGGTTTATGTGTCCCGAGTAACAACTTGAGAAATCAGGAACAACGGCAGTTTTTATAAGCTTGTATTAAGGTTCACTTGTATCTCGGGGTGAAGCATTTTTATTCTATTAACAGTTTATGATATGAATATATTATCTATTAATAACTTAAAATAACGCAGAAAAAAATGGTTTAACATAATAGAATTTACCACATCGTCAAAATCGATTAAAACCGAGTGGTAAAGTTGTTTGAGTGAATATAATTCTGTTTTTGGGAGCGTAAGTTTGAATCTTGACGGCTACGATTTTTCATCAGAATTAACTTTATATTTAATATCATATTTCGATTCAGCATAGTATTTATCGCATCCGCATCAGCATTAACCTGTTGTAGATGAAAAAGAATTTTTGATAATATTAGTTATCATTTTAACAAAAAAAACTTGAGAAACTGAGGGTTTATCGAAAATATAGAGAAGATTAATAGACGATAGATTCCGCATAATGTTTACTTTTCAATAATTCCGGCACACGTTTTTATATTGAGTCATGATTATTAATATTATATCGTATGTACTGTTAAAATCCAAAGTAAAATCTTTGGTGGCATTCTTACAGTCTTTTTACATAGTTTTGAAATCACTTAGTACTTTTTCAATACTATTAAATTAAATCAAATTAAAAATATTTTAACTATTTTTTATTTATTTTCTATGCGTAGAAATAACTTGACATTACTTATGTCAATGGGGAAAAAAAATGGTCACGTTTAACGAAATAGCCTTGATTGTTGATTATTCGCCTTGATCGTTGATGTTGTTTTATAAAATTCTAAAATATGATCTGTTCAACTTAGTGGGCAAGTTTTCTTTATTATTCTTTCTTTTTTTGAAATTATATTACTGTAATTTTTTTACAGTTTCAAAGACCTAGGGGTACACATTACGGGAGATGGCACTTCGCAAAATGAGCTCGCCATTCGAATAGGG
>JAGVSQ010010912.1:0-12587 GCA_022683975.1 Rhyacophila evoluta
ATAATTCCGAATTTAAAATCAATTTCCATCAAGCACCATCAGTCGAAAATATTAACAATGGGATTTGCTAATGACAAATAATTCTCACCATTTAATTTTGGTTGTTCATTACTCTTTGTTAATTTATTTGGATAAAGCATGATATTTATATATTTCCCAAAATCATAATTAGAATTTTTTGTCAGAATGTTACAAGCAATCTATACCATTTTTTTACAATGCTATAAGTTTCTTGTTATTAATAGAATAAATTCATTATAAGTGGATACATTCGACTTTTCTTTAGTGTGAAAGGGGAATATATATCTCTTTCTAGTGATTTATGAAAACGGACGAACATCAAAAATAATTCAAATCAGCCAAAATCTTTATATGCAACATGTTGATGAAGTGGATATTGAGATAGACGTCAGAAATGTGGAGAAAAAATATCATGAACCCTCAATGCTCTCATAAATTTTAGAACAGAAATTTAAATGTTTCGATCAATTTATGAGCCAGATGTTCAGTAGTGTCACAATAACTAAGAATTCTATAACTTATATGGTGACACAAACATTATTAAATTTATCCAGGTTTGTATTTTCATGGACTGTGGACATTATTTGCAAGGATGATACACTTCCTTTGGAAAGGCTGGACATCTTTAGGTCCGAGAAAATGCCAAGTGGAATGCAAATAGGATCTTATAAGAACATAATGTCAGTAGTTATCATGTCAAGTTGCAACGTAACAGCTGGAAGACTGTGAGAAAACCAAGGCTTTGGTGCTTTAATTGTGATAAGCTGAAGGCGATTGGTGCATCTACTGAAAATAAATAACAATTGCCGATGGAAACTTTCCTTCCCTCTAAAACCGAAATATTAATTTTATTTGTAAAAAAAACTTCAAATGATCTAACTAAATGAAAAATATAAATAATAACTAAAAAATTAAATTAAATTAAAAATATAAATTAATAACCAACAAGGAAAATAGACTTTTTTGTTTTTTACTTTAATTGCATTATGATATTAAAAAATATTTTTACTGTTTGCGGAAAAAAAATATTCAAGCACTCATACCAATTTCAATACCAAATATAAATTTCAAAAGAAAATTAATGTTTTCTTAGACATTTTTGTAACGTTCATTTGCTGTATAAGCAAGATTTGTATTATTAGTAAAAACATTTAAATTTTTTCTTGGATTTAGAATAAAACCATTGGTTATTTATTACTTTTCAAAATTATATTTTCAATATTTTGAATAACATAATATTATACTTACCTAATTATTGTTAGATAATTCATGTTTATTTTTTGTATGACATCACTAAAAACAATAACACAAGAGAAACGTCAAAAGTAAAAACATTGAACGTGATTTTTCGAATTTAGGATTGTAGTTTGGTGATATCTGCATTGTAATCGTTGTCTGTGTTTTTTCTTTATCAAAAAATATAATTGGAAATGTTTCATTGTCTAACATCGCTAGTTGTTATGGGAAAAGCTATAAATTATCATATTATAGACTAACCTCTGAAAAATAGGTTATATGCGTTCACACACGCTTCAAGAGTCAACAGCGAATGCACTGCAAATAAATAAAATGATAGCAAAAGATCGTGAGAAAATATACGCCCCCATGAACACCGTTGAGATAAAATTAGAACTAGCAAAGCCAAAGTTGGAGAGTCAAAATCACTCAGTTAATGTTAATAATGTTTCAACAGAATTCTGTCAAACATGTTTATCAACTAATAAAAATAGTAAATTAAAAAATATGACGCAAAACCATTTATATAATGGTAGATATGAGATGTACTCGGAAATGCTAGACTACTGTTTTTCCATGCAGGTGAAATTTATTGAAATATGTATACTAATGCTGAACATGCACATTTGTTGTTCTCTCATTGTAAACCAAAATTATTCTGCATTTCAAATAACCATATCTTTTAGCTTGTGAATTTCAATCATTTTAGTATGACTGAGATTGCTATAAAACTCAGTTATAGCGAGGCTTAGGGAATCAATCCAATTTATTAGTTTAACGGTTTTTTGAGTATTCACATCCTTCAAATCATAACCTACAACACGAACAAATGGCTAGGTAAACGATGACATTCGACCACAATTACACCTTCCGATGAATTATTAACTTTAGAAGAAATAAAAAACAAAGATATCTGGCATCTAGCAACATTGCTATCTAATAACTCTAGCAACGAATCCACTTTGCAATTGTGTGCTCATCAACGTTTAATTAAAAATAATGTGATCTTATGATTTTTTATTAATTTACCTTGATTAACGGTTAAGTATTACTTAAGGGACATTTGTGAAGTTAGTCACAGTAGTTTTTCAATTTGGTTTCTTGGATTTGCAGCAGTTCAAAAAACTTTTACCAAACCTGCTGCAAACTGAAGTAGAACTGACTTGACAAATGTCCCTAAAGTAAAAGTTAACCTGATAAACTGTGCAACAGATATAAACTTTTAAATGCCGAACTAACAAATGACTATGTGAGTAATCCAATGCTGCCAACTTAAGCCAGCACAATAATAACGCTATTTAATCAAAATCTTTACTCATTCACAATTTTGACAATGACAAAGAAATCAAAATAAACATTTTACACATTTTTACGCCAATAATTTTAACAGGATTTCTACGTGCGTGCGGCTTATTTTTAATTCATTAAAAATGAACGTATGACTAAAGTCATGCTTCAAAAATCATCGTTTGGTATATCCATGAAGCATACCAGTTTTCGCAATGAGCATTTCAATGGAAACACAGTGTACTCTCGATTATTCATGCTTATGCTGGGGAGGAAGAGCCCGGATAATTGAAAAACATGGATAATCCAAACTATGGTAAATAAATGAAATATGGATAATCTATCATTATTATAGATTTATTATTTATCAGACCTTCTCCATAAGCTTTATGCTACCTTCAATTTTTACTTCATTCCAAGATTTAGGTTTTCTCGTTTTTTTTTAGCATTTGCATGTATGTATACATACTAAAAGGTAAATAGAGTATTTTTGAATCATAAAAAAATTCTATCATACAATTTACAAAAAACATATCTGACCGGATAATCCGCACCCAAATAATCGACAGTACACTGTATATTAAAATTAAATCATATGTATATTTTATACTCATAATATAACGCTTGGGTAAGAAATTTTAAGACGAAGATACTTGGATAGATTTCCGTGGGCAGCCATGACATCCATAATATAACAAAGTTTTATTCTATATTAATCATCCAATCATATGCCAATTGAAGTAATATGTTGGTTTTAAACACTTGAAAAACCTAAAAATCTTCAATATAAGATTCTGTAATCAACGTCACTTATTTATTTTATTTTAGTTGGAAAGGAATTCTAAAGATGAAAATGTCCACCTAATATGCGAATCTTGTATTTTAAAACTTCGAGACGTAGTAAACTTTAAGATTCAAGTGGAGGAGGCTCAACAAAACATCGGTAAGATATCTAAGCAATGTTATCACAAATTACAAATACATGTGATGTTATTTGGTTATTGATAAGATGTGTAACAAATCAAGATGTCACTTTAGCGGCCTAGTTGGTAGCCATGTGCTTGGCTCTGGAAAAACAATCTGTCAAGATAAGAGTGAACAAAAAATACTCTTGATATAGACATATCAATAATAATCATTACTTATAAAACATATAATTTCCTTTTTCTAAATTAAAAACTCTTTCGAATTTTATTCAAATATCGAAGAACTTTAAATGAATGCTGAAATAAATGAGCTATACAATCATTTTCGGATTATTGTATTTTGCCTATAGCCCAATCTTAAGTTTTGGCAATAAACAGTTTTGTTACTATTGTTTGTTTTTATTTCTATAGCAATATTGCAATACCAATTTGTAATAAAAATAACTATAATGGTGGTCGCTTCATTGCTAATTAAACTTTGAGTTGACACATGTCTATTTGTTTTTTGAAAAATTCAAACAACCCAATTTAATTAATATTATCATACTTGTATACAGTATTTTTTCATGTGTAATTATATAAAAAAAAAAAATATGAAATGAATAAATGTAAAATAATTCACATGGTTCGGTGGTTCATATGGTCCACCTTGGAATAGACAATCTCGGTGCTAAACCTTAATTACTTTTTTGATTCAGGCGTATCGAACTTCTTGCCAACCTCTTATTTGGACTTGGAAAAGACACTTGACAATGAATTTCAAAATATAGATAATGATATTTTGTCACTTTGCGATAATGAAGACAATCAGAGTGATAACTCTTTTTATAATGAAGATTTTGCAGAAAAGCCTCCTGTGCCAGATAGTATAAAAAAAAATAAAAAACTGAACGTTAAAAGGTATCAATATTTCTTTCTGGGTCTCAGGTTGCGAACCCATAGCTATATAAAAACAAATATTGTATTATTAATATGGTGTTGAACCCAATATGTTAAATATTTTACTGATAACATCGCCACATGGGAAACAATCTTCAAAATAATAAAATTATCTGTGAAGATAAATCAATGGGATCAGATTGTAGAGATCCATAGACTCCATCCATCTAGTGAAGATTTCGTATATTAGTGCAATTAAATGTCAATTCAATTTATTCTTCTTTTTAATATCACAAACAATCGAATCATTTGTGCCCCTTGTTTGCTTTCAGTCCTCAGAAAGTCTCTAAACAGGGCCTTGGTCCGATAAGATGCATTAGAGTCGGCAAACGTGTTGGTTATAAAGACTTGCCATATACGTTGGATCTTGATCAGTTGCAATGCAAGTATGTAACTTCACATTAAATTACATAGACATTTAGAATTGAGAGTTTAAGTAATACTGTCATTTACCGTCTTCAACAGGTAAATCATTTACTTGTGAAATGTTCTAAAACAAGAAATGAGACAGCTCTTCTAATTAATAAAACAACATATGTTAGTATATGAATATTATCGATATATATAAAAGAAAATGTCATCTTTGATTTCTTCTTACAGCCATAAATATACCGGTTTCAATTTGTTATGCTTAATACATAGACCAGTGGCTTTTAACTGATTATTTCTATTTAAAGATAACACTTAATCCTATTCGAAAATTACAAGTTACTTATCTACCTAAGTATGAAATTGACGAAGGGCTATAAAATTGCAGGATATGTAATGAGACATTCGATAGTCATCGGTGCCTCCAACAGCACATGCCAATCCATTTTCCTAACTACACATGCGAAGTATGCGGCAGAGTATTTGCCAGCAGTTACCAATTCACCACCCATACTAAGAAGAATCATAAGTCAGAGATCTTTGAGTGCACGCTATGTCCTGGAAAAAGATTTAAGACTCGCGATTATCTATCTGTTCATACAAGATCTAAGCATGGAGCAGGCGTCAAACATAACAGGTTGGTTAATTTTTAATATTCAAAATTGAGTAAATTTAATAATTATTATTAAATTTATTTATTCACCGGCATTGGTATAAAAGTAGTGATCCACCCTTTTTTATGCTTACATCACATTTATGTATTTTAATATAAAATGTCTAGAAGATATATAAAATATTTATAATTACTATTTTAGTAATAGTGTGAAAATAGAAATGACTTAAATGTTTCTTTTAATATGTAGTTGTTTTTAGGTGCCCTCAGTGTGGAGAACGTTTTAATGATTATTGTCAAAGACAGAGACATCTCGTCAAAGTCCACGGCGTAAAGCAAAAAATATACAAATGCAAATTGTGCGACTCATCTTTTCTTTCATCGTCATCCCGCGCTACCCATATTCGAAAGGCACACCTTAATGAGCGAAAGCACATCTGCGAAATGTGTGAATATTCCTGCTTCACAAAACGAGGTTTAGATGAACATATGCTGAGTCATACGGGGCAGAGGAACTTCCCTTGTTCCGTGTGCAAAAAGAGGTTCCTGAGAAAGTACACACTTAATGAGCACATGAAAATACACACCGGAGAAAAGAAGCATGTGTGTCATATTTGTAGTAAAGCTTTCACACAGAGATGTTCGCTCAAGGGACACATGGCAGTTCATGATCGAGAGGGCTTCAAAGGAGAGTGTTAATTCAGTTTTAGCAGGATAAAAGTATAATTCATTTTACTTTTGTTTATTTTTGGTGGAAACTGACTATATTGAAATACGAACAACGTATACTTCTTCCGCAGATTTCATAAAAATATGTTGCAATGAAGATATTTCGATTTTATTTGAGATATCTTCAATTTAAAAATTTCTAATAGATGAAACAGCTCTAGATATTATTTATTATATTAGACATTATTTATGGAAAACGTACAACTGACTATAACTTTTGTGATAACTTATCTACGAACACTCTTTACATCGAGCCTTGATCAGCAAAAGATCGTGACGCATAAATTATGACTTCTTTTGTCGATTAAGGCTCGATATATTTTATAGAATTTATTTGTCACAAATGATTTTTATATAAACGTGTTAGATCATGATGCTTCAATGATTTCTTTCACTGCCATATCCACTGATAACTGTATTAGTTTTTCAACTGAAAGTTGTGATTGTGTCGCTATGATTGGAACTGTTTTAATGCTCGTAAGTGTTTGATATTATATTTATTTCCTAATGAGTCATTATAAATAAAATATATATATAATATCAGAATTCTATAAATTGCCATTTTATTTTGCTTGCCAACCCATTATTTAAAAACCATGACTAAAAAAAAAAAAATGGTCCCTTCTGGCAGAAGCAGTATCCCAAAATTCACTATTAAAAACTTAAAATTATTAGAATATTCAAATTGGTATTCGTTCTTACTGTGTTAAATCTCTTGCCTACATTGAGATGTTACAGGATTATTACAAATGTTTGATTTTTTTTTTATCAGCAGCTATCCTTTTTACTTTCATAGCAATAAACAAATTGATATTTGAGGAGATTATTTCCAAAGTGACTTTATTCCACTGTTAGAAAAAACTGTTTGCGGTGAGATATTAGATTTTTTTTTTGTAATCTTCTGCAAACTCTGAGTTGGATATTTCAATGCTAAAACTATCAAGAAACTATGTCTACACTTATGTAGATCCATGTGCCACATTTTCAGAACGAATTATTTTTTATAACAATAAAATTTTTGGATTAATAAAAGCATTTCTATAGTATGTAACTATGCCTAAATTTCTCAAATGATCTGAATGACTGATATATACTTAATCCCAGTTAAAAACTTATGTGACCCAGAATAATTTCGGTTGTGTACGTTTATGGCTGTTTAGTGTTTTTTTTCAAACGGAACTTATTCCAAGTGAAAAATACTTACTTTTAATAACACTTGCATAGTTTTTAGTGTTGAAATACCATCTCAGTGTAAAATACAATTTCCAAGAGAAAAAATTCTAATTCTAAATTATTTAAAACTGGTAAACTTCCATATGTGAGACCACTGTTAGTGACCCGGGTTTCGCCTTCCGGCATCTCCAGGCTACATTATATGTGGGCAGTGAGCGAAAATATAACATACTACATAGTCGAAAATATTAATTAAAAAAAAATGTAACACCTACACTGTAAACAGTTTTCTTGCTCTCTGCAAAAAAATTCTTGACGTGGAATAAGTTCTCTTTTATAAATACACCTGTTATTTTAAATAATTTAGTTAAATTAACGAATATATGAATGTAGTACAAGACATTATATAAGAAAACACAGTTTAAAAATTTATATAATTATATTTTCACTATATTTTTTTATAAAACCAATGTAATGCAAGATATTAATTTTTAATCTTGATAAATTGTTTTGCACAGGATTCGTTGTCAGCCAACGGCATAGCACATAAGGCAACCAATGTAGTTTTTTATGCAGCTACTGGATTTGAACCAACTCAGTTACTGATGGAAAAATATTTATCAAATGAACCATGATATTTTCATTCTTTGACGTCCAAACAATATTCAGTATCAACTGTATACATTCTAGTTTATAAAAGATTAGAACTGATTGTGTCTAGTTGTAAAAAATATTCTCAACCAATACAAATTCATTTATTTTTACTATGCCCACTTCTAAAATGGAGCATTTGGATCTCCACAAAGATATTTTTTTCACAATTTTTGGTTGTTCACCAATTTCATAGTCCTACATTCTTGAATTCAAAAATAATCTATAGTAGCTTTAGAATTTGAGCGAGCACCCCTGGCACTGAAACTTATGCTTTTATCCCTCAGCCACTAAGAAATTTACTAAACACAGCTATTTACATCTTACAAACAACCTGTTAAAGGTTAATTTATCAAGATTTGCGGAATTAACACATTTCTCTTTCCCTGAACTCTTCATTTATTATGCACAGCCATATGTCCTTTAAGTGAACACTTTTGAGTGAACGCCTTGTGACAAATGTCACAAGAATATTTTTTTTCACCTGTGTGTATCTTCATGTGTTCTTTCAGGGTATAACTTCTTAAAAACTTTTTCTTACATACACTGCAATTATATTTTCTAATGCCTGTATGTTTCAGCATGTGGGCATTTAAGTGGGATTTTTCACAGAAAGAGATGTAGCAAATACTGCATGCATGCTTTCGTTCAGTCATATGAAATTTTCTCATGTGCTTCGCGCGCATACCAGAACTACCCAGAACTTTCTCACATAGTTTACATTTATATGTTATCACTTCACCATCATGAACTTTTTTGATATGTTGCTGTTTTCGACTAAAACTGTTAAAGCGCTCACCGCAGTAACGGCACCTGAAATAAGTAAAATACATATTAGTTACCATACAGATTAAGCACTCCCAAATGTAGAAAAGTCCAAAGGAATTCCCAAATTTCTGATTGCAATGCTGATAAGTGGCACCATATTTCGAAATTATGCTTCCATCTAACAAAATACATACTAATTATAGCTACTCTAACGAATGAGACTTTTTATTAACCAAAAGAATATTGCTGTGACTAAAATGGAAAGAATGATTTTTAAATTAGCAGAAGAAAAAAGACTGCAATAGTTATGTCGTAACGCCTGTATAGCTGTCAATTCTGTAATAACCTCGAGAAAGCTATTATCAGCAGCAGAAGAAATAAATGAAAAAAAAACTTACTTATTGCATGTGTATTCTTTTGTTCCATGTTTAGCTTTCATGTGAACTCGCATATATGCAGATGTCTTAAATGTTTTCTGACACAAATGGCACTCGTTTTTTTCACTTGTATGTGTCTTCATGTGCATGTCAAATTGGTAGCCGTTGGCAAAAACATTTCCACAAATGTCACAAGTAAACTTAGGAAAGTGAATCGGCATGTGAAGTTGAAGATTACTTGGAGTATCAAATAGCTTATCGCATATCCTGGAAATCAAATAAATGATAATTCATATTGTCATACATATTTGAAACTACAAATCAATGGTAAAAATAGCAAGCAATTAAAATTTTTCATTAATCTAACTTAACGTGGATAATACAAATAACTTTTAGATGTCCATAACATGGGATAACATTAATTTTATAAGCATTAACATGATGACATACTTGCATTGCACTTGATCTGTTTCCAAAGTGTATGGCAATTTTTTATATGTTTCATCTTTTTTCGTGTATTGTTGAACTGCCAGAACTGGAGTTTTCTTTGGAGATAATTTATTTGGGAGTTTTCTCGTTACTTTGAGACTGAAATAAAAATCAGTAAAAACATTTCAAATACTAACAAATTATAGTACATTTACTCATGTGTTAACACCGAAGGCATTTTCGGATATCAATAAAAGGAATTTTAACATTTCTTATAACAAAGGCGATGCAAGGCAATTGTTTAACCTTGTATTGTCAGATTTCTGACCGTTTAATTATGACTTCATGTATAACTACAAATTAGGGTCAAAATGAATATAGGATTCAAAGCCACCTTACAGGGAGAAATTATTCATACAGGGTAAATCTCATTGCAACTAAATTTAACGTATATTTTTGTTGTTCCGAACAAACGTTCATGCAATATGAACGAAACAAAATTTCATTTAACGAAGTAGTAATTTCATTACAACGAAATATTTGAGTCTAAAGTCCAAAATCGGAAATAGACATATTGTGTGAAAACGGAGTCATATTGTATTGTTAGAGTGTACCTATCGATGGATAGTAAGTGTTATAGTGATTCTAAAACTTTGTGTTTACAAAATTAATTTTTTCCTGTGTTCTAATAATTACATACTGTATAAACTTCCTTTCAAAATGGACAAAAACCGAGGTCAACTCACACTTAAAGAAAAATTAAGCATACCTGAGAAAATAGACCCTGGGAAGAAAGAAAATGATGTGGCCAAAAAAATGCATTGCACCATCAATATTATCGGTATTTTTAAAAAGTGGTCCCATGAGTTTCATCATAACAGAATACATAACATTTACAGCTATTATTATGTTATTCATAGTCTACAATTTCAGTTCTTTCATCTCTCAATCTATAAAAGATTTCTATTAACCACCCTCAATCGAGTCTTTTCATACCTTATATCATGAACCACTGGTGAGCTTATTTCTGGACTCTCCTCATAAGATTCATCAGAGAAACATGTTGAGCTGTCATTACCAAGTAGAGTTGAAATTTCTTGGTCAATATTGTTCAACTCTTTATCTAGACTTTCTTGTAATTCTTTGTACGAAGCTGGTGAAAATGATGGTATTTCTGAATAAAATGATAATTAACTCAATTTATTTCAATTGTACTACAAGTTTGCATGAAATACAATATATTAATATTTATATTCAAGCAATATTAATTATAAAAACAACCTTGACTTTGATGTGTAATCAATGAAAAAATCCTGAGCGTTATGACGCTTTAATAGCATATTGGCGATCCCTAGTTTCATGCTGAAATATATGCTCAAATACTGTCAGTGTTATATACATACCGCTTGCTGGTAAATCGAAATATCCAACAATAAGAATATTTTTTTAGATATAATATTTAGAAAAAAAATATATTAGTAGTCGGAAAACATTACCATACACTTTATTTCAGTCAATTCAAGTGTCACATATGAAAAATTGTAAATACATTACATTACAAAAGGAAATGTATTTTAACATGAATTCTCACCAACTTTCCGCTTAATGTTCTGTTGTGCAATCTCCACTTGGTTTTTAAAGCTTAGTACATAACGTAATTTCTCGATGCAATCTTCACATATCAGGTAAATGTTTTCTAATCTCTTCATTTTAACAAACTAAAAATAAGAGACAGTTATAAAATGTTTATCAATATTAACAGTTCAATGTGGTGTCTGTCCATTTGGAAAAGCAAAAAAATATTGTATCATGTAATCATAGACATTGCGCATAAATTTTCAGTATAAAAGCATACATGCACTGTTCATGTTAATGAAATTATTTGAAATGTGTAGAAATCTTTCCATATTTTAAATAAAGTTTCGTAGTGTGAAAGAATTTTCGAAAGTTCTGTGACTAACTTAATAATTGCACATCAGTTAGGTAATAATTTGTTGTAATGCATTTCATTAATTACTTAAAGTACTGCAACAGATACGAATGCCAAGAGTCGAACTGTATTTACATATCAGATATTACATACTGCCAACTTAAATTAACTATAAAAAATCAGGATATGCTTGTAACCTAGATAAACTAATACGTTAGTAATTTAGTTAGTAAGTCGCAGATTTTTTCTAAACATCTGCGACTAACTTCATTCAGCCGCCTGAAAGCGACCTTTACCAAGTTAGTCACAAAAGTTTTGCAATTTTCATGCTTTAGTTTGTAGGAAGTTAGAAGTGCTATTCATACATCACTAGCATAGTTTGATGTTTCAATGTTTATTGACAATGCAGGCAGCACTTTGCATTTCCAAAAGAACACTAAAGCCAGTTCTTTAGAATCAATATTGCCTTCCTGGAATATAAGAAGTTATTTTTGAAGAAACCCAAACCCAACTATTAAAGTAATGATCCGTTTGTAGTATTTTCAATAAATAATATTAACCATTTTTGTCTTAAGTTTTTATTGGTATTACCAACAAGATCATCTTTTTTATCATGTCTTTTTGTTGTAGTGTAGGATTAAAATGTAATAAATGAAATACTAGTTTTCAAATATTTTATTTATGCGTTTACCTGTCCGCAAAATATTAAATGTTCCATCATTTATCTTTTGTTTATATCAAAGTGCGTCACTTTTGGCCGCGCGACTGCCATTGTAAAAGGGTAAAAGCGAACATTAGATATCTTAATTATTGAACTGTCAAAAATTCTTTCTCAAGTTGGCACCACAAAAAACAACACTACTACACTTGGATACTTTGAAATTTCAAGTAGTGCAGGCGTATCCAACTGAAATCATTTCGTGGGCCGAAAAAATATTACCAGGCCACAGATCTTTCATTTGGCCCACCAAACGATTTCAGTTGGACACCCCTGCGCTAATTCAAACGTCTAAGTATGCAAGTACATTGGTGGGTTAAAATGAAGGACAACGTCCGCGCTTTCGGAAAGATGTCTGAAGTTAGAAGCACAAAACACTCGCACACACTAATACACTTACATATTCTGGCGTAAAACGTAG